>OX465581.1:120156695-120419195 GCA_950022655.1 Alentia gelatinosa | reverse complement strand
TTACAGCCGCATGTCCACATAACCTTCGATAATATACACAATAATGACTGGTTTTGTGTACGAGTGGTCGTAATCTCCGAGTAGTTGACGTGTAGTAATATCCGAGCGATTAGCATCAACTACAAGGAGATTACGGTCACTGCTATACAAAACCAGACGATATTGTATTTGTCACCCACCTACAATTTTAATAACAAATCTATTGCAATAAAAATGTTTCTGCAAGACATATGGTTCCAGACATCACAACACTGTCAAGTGTGGCAGTAATTCGGTGTAGACTTACACCAATAATATAGTTGCCATTAATCTGTACTTTTAGCATGCAAAATGTGTTATTACAATGATTTCTGATGGTAAATGATATTATTATGATTGATTCTAAATAATTGATATTGAATGAACATTCAAGAAACTTATTTCGAAGTACATGATGATTCCACCTTATTATGGACAGGACTATTTTTCCAGAATCTCCTGCAGGAGATTCTGACATGCCAGAATCTCCGGGTAGGTGTTTCCAGGTGCCCTATACATTTCCTATGGAGACTCCCTAATGGGTGGGTAATAATGTTTATTACCCACCTGATACAGAGTCTCCATACTAAGCCTATGGAGATTACAGATCGCTACTGAGTAGGATACAGACCTGCGTACCCTCCTAGGAGGATACGGATTTTTTAGATGAAAGTAGTCCCATTGAGATGAAAATAGTCCCAAACATAACTTCTTAACTATGTTGAAAAGTTTTCTAACGATCATATTTATTGCTTAAATCTAAAAATAAGTGAGTAATAAATACAACATTACCATGATTTCGATCTCTGTGGCCGTATTCTCCTTGTAGTTGACGCTACGCAATACTCCTCGCTATCGCTCGGAGTATTACTACGCGTCAACTACGCGGAGAATACGGCCACTCAGATCGAAATCATGGTAATATTGTGAATCTATGTAACACACTCTCCAAGCAGTACAAAGATTCAGGCAGGAGAGTAACAGACATTTATTTCCCTGTACTAGGTGAAGGTGGCCACAGATTTATTACCCACCAAATACGGAGTCTCCATAGGAAATGTATAGAGCACCTGGAATCGGCTACCGGGAGATTCTCACATGTCAGAATCTCCTGCAGGAGATTCCGGAAAAAATAGTCCCATCCATACTCAGGTCAAATTATCATGTATCTCAAAATAAGTTTCTTGAATGATCATTCAATATTAATTATTCATAATCAGTCATGATAATCTCATTTACCATCAGAAATCAAAGTCATAACATGCTTTGCATGCCAAAATCATGGTGAAATGGCGAACTACATTTTTAGTGTAAGTCTACACCGGATTACTGCCACGCTTGACAGTGCTGTGGTGTGTGGGACTAAATGTCTTACAAAACATCTTTATTTCAATCGATTTGTAATAATCATGTAGGTGGGTAATAAATACAATAACGACTGGATTTGTATACGAGTGACCGTAATCTCCTTGTAGTTGACGCTAATCGCTCGGATATTACTACGTGTCAACTACTCGGAGATTACGGCCACTCGTACACAAAACCAGTCATTATTGTGTATTTAACCCGACCAGAACTAACGTAGTGTGGCTCTGGCAGCCAGTGTAGGACTTAACCTGACCAGAGCTAACGTAGTGTAGCTCTGGCGGCCAGTGTAGGATTTGACCCGACCGGAACTAATGTAGTGTAGCTCTGGCGGCCAGTGTAGGACCTAACCCGACCAAAACTAACGTAGTGTAGCTCTGGCAGCCAGTGTAGGACTTAACCCGACCAGAACTAACGTAGTGTAGCTCTGGCGGCCAGTGTAGGACCACCCTCCTGCCTCACTGCTCTGTCTCTTACACTGCCGCGTGCACTATTTTTCCGCTATCGATTGGCGTGAAGACAGAAGGAGCGAGGCGCAAGGCCTTGACGGCTGTTGGCATTTGGCGGTTGGCAGAACAAGGTCAGGACTCTGCCAGAGGAACGTGTTCCGTTTGTGTTTTCTTTCAGAGCCAAGCATTCAGGGTGAGAGAGTGCACGGTGTGATCCAAAGTGCGGGTTTGAAATTACGAGAAGGTGTGAGATGTTATAGAGGTGTGAAATGAGGAATAGGTGTGAGATTTTATATAGGTGTGAAATGAGGAATAGGTGTGAGATGTTATATAGGTGTGAAATGAGGAACAGGTGTGAGATGCTTTATAGGTGTGAAATGAGGGATAGGTGTGAGATGTTATAAAGGTGTGAAATGAGGAACAGGTGTGAGGTGTAACATAGGTGCGAAATGAGGGGTATGTGTGAGATGTTATATAGGTGTGAGATGAGGGATAGGTGTGAGATGTTATATAGGTGTGAAATGAGGGATAAGTGTGGAGTGACACAAAAGTGGGAAATTATGGAGAAGATAGGTGTGAAATGAAGGACAGGAGTGTAATGACAAACAGGTGTGACATATACAAGCGGCCATATGCTCAGAGGAGTTGACGCATAGTAATATCGTAAAACTGGATGAGTTTCAATCTTGGCCACCTATGCCACCGAGTTTGGCATTGTGACTTCATGAGGCAAAGCAGTGAAGTCCGGACCCAAAACTCCAGGAGTGGCATGCGGTGGCCAAGATTGAAACGAATCAGGTTTTGATTTTATCCTACCCAGTCTCCTCAATTTTGGAATATTACATAATAACAATTCTGTATGCCACTAGTGGCATCTAAAACTCCGTATGCCAGTCAGCGTGGCATACGGAAACTCAATGTTAAGCCTATGGGATTTTATATCAGGGGTAGGATGATATCTGAGCACATGCGAGGATATTGCACAGTGGCAACTCTGGGGAGCATACAACCGCATATATGTGAAACCATGTGTTTTCTATGGACACTATGTATTAGGTGGATATATCTGTATGCCCCGGGTATGATTATACACGCTGCCCATGTGTTTGGATAGACACTTAGTAATAGGTGAATATATCTATATGCTCTGGGTATGGTGATACACACTCCCTATGTATTTTCTATAGACACTTAGTAATAGGTGGATTATGGAGAAACCAAATAAGAGTTAGTCGTGTTGTTGTTTATCGCACGACAACAAGATCGCGTATTACTGCGAGAGGCGAAGCCGAGAGCAGTAATATGCGATCTTGCCGGAGTGCGATGAACAATAACAAGACTAACTTGAGTTTGGTTTAGAATTAATCCTACCCCGCCCGTCTAAATTACTTCTACATTAACAGATGACGTCATTTGTCAAGTGTATCCCACTAGAGCGATATTTTTCATTTTTCTGAACTCCAGACCGAATACAGTGACCCAATGTTAAGCCTATGGAGTTTTTTATTAGGGGTAGGATAAATATCTATACGCTCCGGGTACGTAGATACACACTGCCCATGTTTTGTGTGGAGACTATGTACTAGGTGGATAATCAAACGGACATACACCCCATCAGGTGATATCGACTCTTCATGATACTGCCTGTAATTACCGCGCCAGCTAGTCGTGGAAATGGCCGTCAATAGGCAACAAAGCCTTAAAACATAGAGTGTGTTTTTTTCCCATGCTGCCGTGTGGCATGGCGACCATCTAATAGAGGCAATGTTCCCCATCAGTAGGTGTTTAAACGTGGCGTGTAATATGTGAATACAAACAGTCAACTCTCCCGAGCATATCATTGCGCACGGACTACTTCTAGTACTCCCTGAGGATGTACAGTCAAACCCCGCTGAAGGGGCACCTAGTGTAAGGGTACCCCACGTTAACGGACAATTTGTTCAGAACGGAAGTTTTCCCGTTATTAAGTGCTTGTTTTAACCCAGTGTAAGGGGCACCCTGCGTAAGAGGCCACGCGTTAACGGACAATTTGTTTGGAATAGAAGTTTTCCCATTATCAAGTGCTTGTTTTAGCCCAGTGTAAGGGGAAATCTGCATAAAGTAAACCCCGCGTTAATAGACAATTTGCTTGTAATGAATGCTCTCCCTCTATTAAGTGTTTATTTCATCCCGGTATAGGGGGTATTCCCTTGTAAGGGTCTGCCAAGCATAAATGGGCAGTTATTTTAGTACAGAGATTTTCTCCACCCCTTGTACATAGAAGTGTGTGTTTTTCCCATGCTGCAGTGTGGCATGGTGACCATCAAATAGAGGCAATGTTCCCCATCAGTAGGTGTTTAAACGTGGCGTGTGATATGTGAATACAAATAGTCAACTCCCCCGAGCATATCATTGCGCACGAACTACTTCTAGTTCTCCCAGAGGATGTACAGTCAAACCCCGCTGAAGGGACACCTAGTGTAAGGGTATCCCCGGTTGATGGACAATTTGGTCAGAATGGAAGTTTTCCCTCTACTTGGAGTTTGTTTAGGCCCAGTGTAAGGGGTCACAAAAACAAAAAAAAACGCCCCCAAAAAAAACCCCAAAACATGGCTGTACCAATGACAGCCTGGAAACCCAGTGTAAGGAGAATACCCCGCGTAAGCAGACAATTTCCCCAGAAAGGAGTGTAACCCCATGAACAGGATTCTACTGTACTTGAGTTCTTCATGGGGATGTGGAAATAGATGTACATAAATATGGTCGAGTAGATGGATGGACGTGTCTGTGTAGAAGTAGATGGCAAACATTACTTAAAGGTGTATCTGACAATTCACCTTGAAAAGTAGAACCAATGTCAATTTCTTGGGAATTCAATACGACGATCACCTTTTAATAGAACATAGTGTTTATTTAAGTAGGAGCAAATAGAATGTTCATCATTGATAAACGAGCATGCAGTTATAATTGAATAACAATTGAAAGGTTAAGGTTACATTCAGTCTATGGATCATTTTATGTAACTCACTTGCACCCAGTCAACTTAATTGGCATTTCTTCAACTGGCTGAGTCTAGGATCCAAATATACCAAGCACCAGTTGGTCTTGAGGCATTCTGGTCTCTTGTGATTGGTCATGGTCAGCTTAGCACTGAGACACTGGCATCCTGCGCCTTTCCCGATATTAGAGTGAACAGCTCACATATTGTGAAGGGATACACTGGAAGTCTATATATGTGACCACTCTAACCTTTAGTCAATGTATATAGTGCATGCGAGAACGCTCTGATAAATGGAGGTCACCCTGCTAGTCTTTGTTTATGAGTATTATGATAAATCGTAATTGAATAAATAGAAAAGTATTTTTAACATAGCGAAACCCGTATTATTCTCTCCAAACTCTCACAAAGAATAGAAAATGTGTAGTACTACATATTTAAGTACTAAAATATATCTGTCACTGCAGTTGTTTTTGAGACTTATAGAAAACCATATTTTTCAGTGCATTTCCAGTATATATCAAATAAATGTAAATTAGCCTATTTTACCTATAGGGTTGGATGAATTGGACAAGATGTTAAATTTACTGATTTAGCATTAGAATCCATCTCAAGGAACCAGTTTTAACTGATAATATCTTAAAATCCCCATGTGGCAACACGGTGAATTGTAGGATACACCTTCAACATAGATGTATAGTAGAACCCTGCGTAAGCCGCCACCCTCCATTCCAGGCCAAAGCGTCCCCTTATACCGGGTGTCTTCTAACACAGGATTAACATTGCAATTGTTAAGATATTGTAGGATATGCCTTTAACATAGATGTACGTAAATACGGTGTAGATGAACACTAGGTGGCAGCATTGTGAATTGTAGGATATGCCTTTAATATAGATGTATGTAAATACGGTGTAGATGAACACCAGGTGGCACCACTGTGAATTGTAGGATACACCTTTAATATAGATGTACTTGAATACGGTGTAAATGAACACCAGGTGGCACCACTGTGAATTGTAGGATATGCCTTTAATATAGATGTACGTAAATACGGTGTAGATGAACACCAGGTGGCACCACCGTGAATTGTAGGATATGCCTTTAACATAGATGTATATAAATACGGTGTAGATGAACACTAGGTGGCACCACTGTGAATTGTAGGATATGCCTTTAACATATATGTACGTAAACACGGTGTAGATGAACACTAGCCTTTAACATAGGTGTATATAAATACAGTGGCGAGGTGGCTTCACCGCGAACTGTAGGATATGCCTTTTACATAGATGTACCTAAATACGGTGTAAATGAACACCAGGTGGCACCACTGTGAATAGGAGGATATGCCTTTAATATAGATGTACGTAAATACAGTGTAGATGAACACCAGGTGGCACCACCGTGAAGTGTAGGATATGCCTTTAATATAGATGTACGTAAATTCAGTGTAGATGACGGGTGAACGTGTCTGTATGAAGTCAGGGAGCACCAGGTGGCAGCACCTTGAAGTGTAGGATATGCCTTTAACATAGATGTATATAAATACAGTGGCGAGGTGGCATCACTGTGAAGTGTAGGATACGCCTTTAATATAGATGTACGTAAATACGGTGTAGATGACAGTGAACGTGTCTGTATGAAGTCAGGGAGCACCAGGTGGCAGCACTGTGAAGTGTAGGATATGCCTTTAACATAGATGTATTTAAATACGGTGAAGATGAACACCAGGTGGCACCACTGTGAAGTGTAGGATACGCCTTTAACATAGATGTATATAAATACGGTGGCGAGGTGGCAGCACTGTAAAGTGTAGGATATGCCTTTAACATAGATGTATATAAATACGGTGTAGATGACGGTGAACGTGTCAGTATGAAGTCAGGGAGCACGCACACCTTTAAAACACCCCAGCGATGTCCGCTCACAGTGTGTGTGTTCAGAACACAGGGCGGGCACTCCGCTATCGACGTCTGGGCACTAAACGTATATAACTTTACATCCGTGCCTTTTCTGAATAAAACTAATCTTGTAAATGGCATACATAAACACAAACAGACTGTGATATCAGAATGATATTAATTTGTATCATTAAAAATGAATACATTCGCTGGATCCTAGATTGAAATATGAAATAGTGAAATATACACAATATTGACTGGTTTCAGATACAAACGGACGTATGCTCCGAGGTGTTGAAGCGTAGTAATATGCGAGCGCATGCGAGAATATTGCATAGAGTTAACTCTGAGGAGTATACGACTGCTTTTATCTGAAACCAGTCTATATTGCATTCATTATCCACTTTTTTCTGACAAGTGGAGAACCGATATTAGTTCATTAAGGTACGCACTATTTTTACGTACGCACTATTTTTAGGTGTGTGCATACCTTGAGCATGCAACATGTCCGTATGCTCCAGGGATATAGATACATGCTCCCCATGTGTTCTCTATGGACACTTTGTATTAGGTTGATAATACAACATATCCGTATGCGTCGGGTATGTCCATACACACTCCCTATGTGTTTTCTATGGACACTTTGTATTAGTTTGATATATCTGTATGGTCAGGGTATGTAGATACACACTCGCTATGTGTTTTCTATGGACACTTGATATTAGGTGGATATATCCGTATGCTCCGGGTATGCAGATACACACTCCCTGTGTGTTTTCTACGGACACTTTGTATTAGGTGGATATATCTGTATGCTCCGGGTATGCAGATACGCACTCCCTATGTGTTATCTACGGACACTTTGTATTAGGTGGATATATCTGTATGCTCTGGGTATGGTGATACACACTCCCTATGTGTTTTCTATGGACACTTTGTATTAGGTGGATATATCTGTATGCTACTGGTATGGTGATACACACTCCCTATGTGTTTACTATGGACACTTTGTATTAGGTGGATATATCTGTATGCTCTGGGTATGGTGATACACACTCCCTATGTGTTTTCAATGGACACTTTGTATTAGGTGGATATACCTGTATGCTCTGGGTATAGTGATACACAATCCCTATATATGTTTACTATGGTCACTCTGTATTAGGTGGATATATCTGTATGCTCCGGGTATGGTGATAAAAAGTCCCTATGTGTTTTGTATGGACACTTTGTATTAGGTTGATATATCTGTTTGACCTGGGTTTATAGATACACGCTCCCTGTGTTTTGTATGGACACTATGTATCACTATGCTTTTACAAGTTTGTCCAAACACAGTAGAATATGGAGATATATACGTTACGTATGCTAAAACTTTGTATTAGGTGGATATATCTGTATGCTCTAGGTATGGTGATACACACTCTCTATGTGTTTTCTATGGACACTTTGTATTAAGTGGATATATCTGTATGCTCCGGGTATGATGATACACACTCCCTATGTGTTTTCAATGGACACTTTGTATTAGGTGGATATATCTGTATGCTCCGGGTATAGTGATACACACTCCCTATGTGTTTTCTATGGACACTTTGTATTAGGTGGATATATCTGTATGCTCCGGGTATGCAGATACGCACTCCCTATGTGTTTTCTACGGACACTTTGTATTAGGTGGATATATCTATATGCTCCGGGTATGCAGATACACAGTCCCTGTGTGTCTTCAATGGACACTTTGTATGAGGTGAATAATAAAAAAGGAGAAGACTACTTCTGTGACTGACCTTTCTCATAATTGAACCGTCTGACTCTACCATAGAAGTACAATAATTGACTGTGCCCATCCTACAGCTGGGGACACACCCAGCGAGAAACGGCAGCCGTCTCAGCGGGAGATAGTATCAGGACACATACATTGTGCTCCGCTAGATATCATATATTATAGAGGAAGCCTATGACAGTTTAGGGCCAGAGCTCGTATCCCATCGAGTCTGAATCGCGTAGTAATTCAAGCACACACCTGCTACATAGTCTGAGACATAGTCCCAGTGAACACTCACCCTGGGATTCAAGTTCCCTAGAGGTGAATGGTGTGAAACACATGTGATCCTGTTTGCTGGCCTCCTATTAGCTAGGTTAGGTACTTAGGCCTGGCGTCCACCTACTACGATAGAAATTTAGACCTACCGATATGGCACCGATACAAAAAGCAAATATCGGAGACATATCGGGAAGGTGCAAAATCGTAGACATATGTCTAGACATGCCAATCCACCACGCATTGTATGTGGTTTTTATCGGTGTCTAATCGCAGGAACGTGGTCAACTGCCCCGATATTAGGTGACCTTCTGACGCGATTTTGATTTTGTATCAGGAGGTGCATCGTAGACCATATCGGTGCCATATCGTAGTAGGTGGACGCCGGGCCTTAGTCGTCTACTCAGCAGTGGGCCCATTTATCTCACCAAAATACCCCTGTAAATTCAAAGCGTGTTTAAAATCAAAATCCCATGGGAATCTGTACCTTGTCAGTGCCGACAATTGCAGGGGAAAAGACTTGTCCCAGGGAAATGGAACCCTACAATTCAGACGAGCAGATGGTGTTCCAGTACAGAATCTCACCAGGATTTTCTCAGACAAACATCCTGTGAGGTACATGAACTCCACCGTGAATTCCACTTTTTTTATATTTTTGTATTGTACTGTATAGAGGTACATACATTGATCTCTGCAGTGCAGTTATTCTGACCAATGGTTTCAACATTAACAAAGTGTTCGTCGGTAAGCTTTCGTCGTCTTGAACTTTTTTTTTTTATTAACTTTATTAAGGGACAATTGCGTTTTACAATAATCACCGAAATTCGGCAACAATGCCGTTCTTCCATTCGGGCCCTGCAGTTGGCGTCTCACACTTGTTTGTCAGTCTAACTAAGTAGATAGTGACAACATCAGATGTACTAGAATGTCAACTTACATTTGGTAGGATGATTTGATTTATAATGAAAATGGGGATGATAATGGGGTGATGTGATGACAGCATTAGCAGAAATACAAGACTAGATCTAACTACAAACCCGTCTTAGGGTAAACATTATGGTAATACAGTAGTTCAGGCCACTTTAAGACCCGTCTAACAGGCATCGTACATTCAATTCACTGAACAAAGATGGACATCAAGAGCAAAGCATGAGTGTTATAACAGCAATATATGCACTATAATCATTCTTCCATAAAAGTGATTTAAAGATAAACTAGACTCGCTGCTCACTAAGATACACTATTCTCTCTATTCACTACACAGATTTTAAAGTATAGCAATATTTAATACAGTTATAGTAATAGGGTGTAATATCAGCAATATCACTAAGATAACTAAGATATATATATATATATATACAGTGTTGGTTATGAGTTAATGAAGATGGTATGAAGTGGTGAACAACGCACTCGGTTAACAACGAGATTAGATTTAGCCAAACCTAACGTAGTTGTAACTATTGGAACCTATCATAAAACTTAGCCTTTATATGTTTCTTGTAACTATGAAGACTTCCATCCTGAACTTCAAGTGGAAGATCGTTCCAGTCTTCCATGCCCACATAAATGGGACTACCTCTAAAAAATGCTGTTTTAGGTCTTTTTAGTTTTATGATACGTTTTCTCTGAGCCCGTGTTCTTGGATCTTTAGCTCTTTCTAACTTGCTCGCATATTTTCTTAGGTTAAGCACTTGAGTGCCTTATAGTGTTGCCAAGCTGGCCATGACCAATTGACTACAAACCAAAGTACCTCATTGACCTACTGGACCCTACAAAGGCAGGTGTAGAAGTGGCTGATTTACTGGGTGCTTTGTAGGTCACAGCAAATGACTCACTGATTTGTAGGATTATATAACAAATTTTAAATGGAATATAGTAATGATGAGTAATATAGGGTAAAATTGTGCTAATTGTCATTTGAATGTTAACCCACTTCAGAATATCCTTTATAGTCTGAGGTGGGGAGTTAGCTGGTGATTAAGGCACTGAACTTGTAATCGCAGGGTTGTCAGACTTTGTTTATTGGAGTCCCACTGCAGCCACTCTTCTCCCTCATCCCCAGCAGTGGTAGATTTACTGCTATATCAAAGACCAGTCCTTCTCATACCGTGACTATGTGGTGTGGTGTCCAGCCACCTTTCTCCTTCATCCCCAGCAGTGGTAGATTTACTGCTATATCAAAAGCCAGTACTTCTCATACCATGTCTATGTGGTATGGTGTGCAGCCACTTTTCTCCTTCATCCCCAGCAGTGGTCGATTTACTGCTGTATCAAAGGTCAATCCTTCTCATACCATGTCTATGTGGTGTGGTGTACAGCCACCTTTCTCCTTCACCCCCAGCAGTAGTGGATTTACTGCTGTATCAAAGGCCAATCCTTCTCATACCATGTCTATGTGCTGTGGTGTGCAGCCACCTTTCTCCTTCACCCCAAGCAGTTCTAGATTTACTGCTATATCAATGGCCAGTCCCTCTCATACCATGTCTATGTGGTGTGGGAAGTAAAAGAACTCTCACCTCGGTAAATGTGTAGGGGTGAGATTTCTACCTAATTTCATCTCATAGATTTGGTCAAACCCAAAGTAAGTCTAACTGAACAAATTGGACGTTAAACTACCCAAACATACAAAAAAACTTTAATAGTCTTTCCATGGCAGTTCGTTGCCATCAAATACAATGTCCTTCAGTTGACCACGTTTCTACGATTAGGCACTGAATGAAACCCCACACAATGCGTGGTGGATTGGCATGTCTAGACATG
Source organism: Alentia gelatinosa (assembly GCA_950022655.1). Taxonomy (NCBI): domain Eukaryota; kingdom Metazoa; phylum Annelida; class Polychaeta; order Phyllodocida; family Polynoidae; genus Alentia; species Alentia gelatinosa. Next base: position 120,407,680 of record OX465581.1, on the reverse strand, counting down.
TCTCTACGATTTTGCACCTTCCTGATATGTCTCCGATATTTGGTTTTTGTATCGGTGCCATATCGGTAGGCTAAATTTCTATCGTAGTAGGGGGACGCCAGGCCTTACAGTTCCAATGACTCATTCTTCACAATATTCATCATACATCCTTATTAATTATTTCTATAACGACATAGCTGTGCCCTTTCAGCTGTGCTACTATAATTTACGGCATTGATCATTCCAGCTATCTATAATCACCATTAATGCATACATTTCCATCAAATTAACAGTAGCTGTATTAATAATATTTATTACCCACCTAGTACGGAGTCTCCATACTAAGCCTAGGGAGCCTACAGATCTCTACTGAGTAGAATACGGAAAGCCATATTCTCCTAGGAGAATATAAACAATGCATGGTGCTTGCGTCGAATTTCTATTTATTTACAAGATTTCTTCCTGATGATTAGTCGAAAGGTGAGTAATAAATACAACATTACTATGATTTCGATCTGTGTGGCCATATTCTACTTGTAACTGACCCTACGCAATACTCCTCGCTGTCGCTCAGAGTTTTACTACGAGTCAACTACGCGGAGAATACGGCCACTCAGATCAGAATCATGGCAATATTGTGTAAATATAGACAATAATCGATAGTTTTGTGGACAAGCGGCCGTAAACTATGAGAGGTTGATGCGTAAAAATACACTCACTAACGCTCGTATATTATAAAGTCGACCTTGATTTTTTTACGGAGCCATCCTTAAGGGGGTGCTCCACCAGGCCGATTTCTCACCCGATCAATTGTTCCTGGCCCCTGTAGGGAAGCTCACGTATTGTAATTTATTTAATTCTGATAATAATAATAGTTTAATAAATGATCATTTTCAAAGATCTGAGAAATTCTAGGGCATCCGATAATGATCGGCGATTGTCTGGCTACAGAATCGGCTACCGTCGGTCCAGTGGCACACCCCCTTTACACAAAAACCATCGTTTGACGTATTTATTACCCATCCTCCTGAATGAATTAAACCCCGGACATATTATAGAGTATGGCATTGGGGACTATTCAGTTGTTCTCCAAACATAAACATAGCATTATATATATACAAACAAATAGACTAGATATCCAAATAAAGAGAGCATTTTCCGTATACAATGGTACACAAAACTATTCGAACCAAGAACTACAGTCACTGCACTACTCAGTCAGTTTCCTACTGTACTACTCGACCCTAGACAATCACTTCCGTCCTATAAGCGAGAGCTGCAGGTTTAGGTATTATAATTCTGTAAAAAAATAAATGCACGTAGAGACATCAAATAAAAACTGAAATGTGGGGAAAACACGAGGAATAATATGGAATTATCAATTTATTCAATAGATATTGCTTTCTTAAATATTCCGTTCACAATGCCAGCATAACGAAGAGAAGCACCACCTCAACAGCGATGCCACTAATGAAACAAGACTTTCTGATCTCCACTGTTGGTGCCACTATTTATCTCACCCCTGGTACTTATATAGAACTGCATAGAGAATCGTATAAATACACAATACTCCACTCGTTTGAAAGGGCCGTAATCATCACTCGGCTTCGCCTCGATGAAGATTGCTGCCCTTCCAAACTCGTGGAGTATTGTTTATTTTACGATTCGAGTGCGGTTCTGGATTTATCTCACCCCTTTCAAGGTTAGGGGAGTTGAAATTTCTTGTCTTGTCTTGTCATCTCTTAGACTGTAGTAGTCATCTCTCTGAAATCCTGGCCGCTAATTGGTCAATCGCCTATGACGTCATCTCGTATTCACTACGCCACGACCATGGCGTAGTATTGTCACTTTACCAGGCTGATCGTTGAGTATTTTTTTCTCATGTTATTCCTATGGCTACACTTGTACCAGGGTGAGATAAAAGTTTAGCCATAGGAATAACATTAGGAAAATATACTCAACGATCACCCTGGTAAAGTGACAATACTACGCCACGCCGTGGCGTAGTGGATTTGCTTAGTATATTCTGATTATTCTGAAGTTGTGATGTTATTTAAACGATAGAAAGGGGTAAGATAAATCCAGAACCGCTCTCGAATCGTAAAATCGACAATACTCCACTCGTTTGGCTGTGCCATAATCGTCACTCGGCTTTGCCTCGATGACGATTGCGGCCCAGCCAAACTCGTGGAGTATTGTCTATTTATACGATTTTCGATGCAGTTCTATATATTGCTGCCACTGTTGAGGCCTTCCGCTCGCTTTTACTACCACCGATGTTGAAACAGGTCCCTGGTCTTATTTCACAGGCAGATGCCTCTGGCAGCAGGCACCTGCTGCATGTTAAACTCCCGGGGATTTCACTTAAGAGGCTCAGGGAGTAAATCTCTTAGAGAAGCGTCTCAGGTAGGGTGGTGGAGAATTCACTTGGGGTTTAATTCTAATACCGTGTCGGGAGCGAGCCCTTGTGGATGCGTGTATAGCAAGACTATGACCTACTCCGATTCTTTTTTATTTTTTAGTTGAAATTCTTTATTCTAGCAGTGGCAAGGCAAAATATGCCTCTTTTCTGTCAGCACCAGTATAATAAGGCCCGGCGTCCACCTACTATGATATGGCTCCGATACGGTCTATGATGCACCTCCCGATAAAAAATCTAAATCGCGTCAGAAGGTCACCTAATATCGGGGCAGTTAATCACGTTTCTGCAATTAGGCACCAAAAATACCCCATATGATGCATGGTGGATTGGCATGTCTAGACATATGTCTACGATTTTGCACCTTCCCGATATGTCTCCAACATTTGCTTTTTGTATCGGTGCCATATTGGTAGGTGGACTTTTCTATTGTAGTAGGTGGACGCCAGGCCTAAGCTTCCAGTATCACATTCTGTTTAGGCTGAGAGCTAGCTAAACTAATAATAAGAAAGAGAATACATGTTTTCCCATTCAAAATATGACAACAAACTATCAACAATATCCTTACAGCAAGATTCATACAAAATCTGATCACATAAGTATTTAACAGTTGGATCATCACATGTTAGTTGTCAATATTCATATTCATTGCCATCAATGTATAAGTATCCTAACAAGATTCAGTCGAAGTCTGATATAATTGTGTAATCTACAAGACAATACAGTATATAAACTTAAGCCCGATGCCCATCTACCGATTTCGTAACATTTATGTACAAACGGATGGTAATTTGTCTCAGCCAAGGCATCCTAACGAAGTCAGCCATAGTCGGTAGATGTAGGACAGCTAGGCAAGGGTCAGCCACCGATCAGTGAACCACCTCCTTCAGATGTCCTTTTGTCACCATCAAGATGTGGTTTCTATGTTACAAATTGGTGGCGAAAAGTTTATTAACATGTTGATAAATCTAGTCGCCGACAACGGAACGTTGGTAAATTGGGTTACGTAATTTGCCTGCGAAAAGTTCGCAGACTCCTATACGATTTGCGAACTAATTGTTGAACCTTTAATCGGTAGATGGGCAATGGGCTTTAGGCAACATCTAAGGTAACAGGCCTATGAACTACTAAGTGGACCCATAATCGGTTATCGATTATCTGTCCATTCTGTGACCTGCAGGTTTGTGATCACGTGACTAGGTAAAATCTTTAGGTATATTTTTATGTACATGTGTAACTACACGGAGTCAATGCAGTATATTATCTCACCCCTGGTATTTTTGTCCCGTAATCTTAACATTGGGAACTCGTTATCCATGCCCCTATGAGTATTGCAGTCCGTTATCCATGGTCTATGCTCTGGGTGTCGTCCATTCTTTTAGTGTGTACAAGGGTGAGACAAATACAGAAAGCAACTCGTTTTGGTTAAACTTTTTGGTCAACTCGTTTGAATGCTCCGTGATATTCACTCGGCAGTCGCCTTGTTAATATCATTCTGCATCGAACTCGTGGAGAACGATAACTTTGATATAGCACCATGCCTCTACCGATAACTTTGACCAAACTTGATGGTTTCTTCTTTAATACAGGATAGGGTTTTTATATACACATATATACATAATATTGACTGGTTTCAGATACAAGCGGTCGGATGTTCCGTGGAGTTGATGCGTAGTAATATCTGAGCGTATGCGAGCAGATTGCGCAGAGTGAAAATGGAGGACGAGCGACGAACTAAAAATTCATACCGAAAACTTCAAAATAGTATTACTATTATAAATAACGCAAAAAAATCTTTCTAAAAGTGTTTTAGTTTTTTTTTATGATAATGAGGTTGTGAACATGGCGCCGAGTTTTTATATTTGTAGGTATATGATACAAGTGAAACTTTATTGGGATGACCCCTCGTACCTTATTTCTTTTAAAGATATCGCACTCGCTCTAAGATCTCGTGCGATATTTCTATCGAAACAAATGCGGTACGAGGGGCTGTTCCAACAAGGTAAACATGTTTCACTATACTACTGCTTTATTTAGGATTCATCCAAATCCTTTACCCCTTTCGATAACCAATCGTATTCTTGGTGGAGAGGGAGAAAGTTGCGTATGGAGAGTGATGGGAGAGGAAAATTCCGATAATACCAAAGGCATTAGGCTTCCGCCGCCAAAAGAAAAATCATAAATAAATAAATAGAATACGCACAAACAGAAAAACAAATACATAGAATTGAAACACGAACACACAAGTAAACACACAATAAAACACAGGAGGTGCATTAGCCGACCCAGCGATGCTGTAAGTTAATTGTTTTCTTTTTTCATCGCCCTGATTAACTGGCTTTTCTTTTGCTGAGATTGTACGGAGACTTCCCGTTACGGAAACGGGTGTTTCCGGTTGTATCATCTCCCGGGTGTCCTTAGCCACAAAAAAGTGGTGCCCTCCTATTTTCTCGCGGTGGATCACGTGGGAGCAGCTGTTAACACGTGATCATATACAGTAAAACCCCGCTTAAGGGAACACCCTCCGTTCCGAGGAAACCGTCCCCTTAAAGTGGGGTTTTCAGTCTGTTTATGGTTAGGCTATGTAGTACATGATGTATATAATAACTTTATACTGGTGATACTATGGCATGGAGACACTGTTATAACCACACATACACCCCACAGATGCCCACCTGACGCTAGACTTGCTCAAGTCTATGATTATGAATATTCATTAAATGATAAAACACAATAAGAATAAAATTCATTATAGTATGTATCCTTATCTGACTGGCCCATGCATCAAAGACTTGTCCACTATGAACCAAATCTCCTGTTTATGGCCCCAAGCCACTCCCTGTAACCCTATACTTCCTCCTACCAGTCCCCTGGCCACCTGTGTTGTCATAGCAATAAATTTCGCCTGCTCCTGACTGTGACTGATTGAGATCAAAGTGAGAGGACATCGATCTCCCAGCAGATATCCTGAACAGTAGCCAGGATATCTGTATGGAGAGTGTTGGGAATACTGGAGCTAAACAGCGCCAGAAATCCAACACCATTACTGATTGTGCCAGTCCCTGTATCCCAACGAGGAGGGTAGGGACTGGAGCCAGTCTAGCCTGATGCATGCAGGAGCTTATGCAGGCCGTTGCCTGGTGTCTAATTGTCTAAACACTTATCTACGGGTCTCACGCACACACCATAAACAAGCAATCAAGATAACCTGGAGTGTTGTCCCCACACTATCCTGGCAGATTTGATAATGTATCCCTCAAAGTGCCCCCTTAAGTGGGGTTTCCCCTTAAGCGGGGTGTCCCTTTAAGCAGGGTTAAAATAAACTCTTAATAGAGCGAAGAATTTCTGTTCTACTCAAATTGTTCCCTTGAGTAGGGTGACCACTTAACTGGGGTGACCCTTAAGTGGGGTGACCCCTTAAGTGGGGTGACCCTTAAGTAGGGTGTCCCAGAAGCGGGATTTTACTGTACTCTCCAAGCACAGATCCAGTGCTTGTATCTCTGCACTGACCTGCCTCTTCAGGTTAAGGTCTGCCCCATAGCAAGTATTTTATACATCCTGATCTTGTAGCAATTCGAATAGTGTTTTGTGATCTATAGTACAGTTAATATAAACAAAAAAGGGCCCAATCGGCCACAAAAAGCAATATATTTCATTCCAGTGAACTCCTAACATTATATTATGTAATTGCAGTAAAACCCCGCTTCTGTGACACCTCGCTTAAGGGGTCACCCTGCTTAAGGGGACACTTTGCTCCGAAATCTTTATTTAGTCTATATTAACCCAGGTTAAGGAGCACCAAGCTTAAGGGGTCACTTTGCTATGAACAGAGGGTGGCCTCTTAAGCGGGGTTTTACGATATATCATGACTGACCCAGTCAAGAACTCTCCCCTAATGCAGTCCTACGCTGGATTGTCATGATCTGCTCCATCGCACTTGCGCCAAGCGACTCTCACCAAAAACATCCTCACCACTCTATTTTGTGTCTTCATATCTGGACCCCCATAAACCACTCCCGCGCATGCGTGGTTTATTTGCCGTAGAGGACTGTGGGAAGACTGACCGGGATTTGGATTAACGCCTTGTGAACTGGCCACTATGGGTCTCCACTCTTGCCAAACTCGCCAGTCTGAACATGTAATCATGCTTGGTTTATTTGCCAGAGAAGACTGTGGGAAGACTGTGCGGGGACTGACCGGGATTTGGATTAACGCCTTGTGAACTGGTCATCTGGCCGGCCGCTAGGGGTCGCCACACTCGCCATATAAAACCATGGCAACTCGCAACTCATAATCTTAAATGAAACTAAATAATATAAAACACTAACAACCTACCATTATATCATATAATCATATTATAACTGACTCAGTCAGGAACTCTCCATTTACGGAGTCCTCCGTTGTTTTGTCAAGAACTGCTCCTTTGCACTGAAGCCAAGTGACTCTCACCGAAAGCACCCTCACCACTCTGTTTTGTGTCCTCATAGCTGGACCCCCATAAACACTCCCGCCCATACATGGTTTATTTGCCGGGGAAGACTGTGGGAAGACTGACCGGGATTTGGATTAACGCCTTGTGAACCGGTCATCTGGCCGGCCGCTAGGGGTCTCCACACTTGCCAGATAAAGCCATGACAACTCACTACTTGCAACTCATAATCTTAACGGAAACTAAAATAACATAAAACACTATCAATCTAGCATTATATCATATATATATATTTTATGAGTGACTCAGTGAGGAACTCTCCCTTTATGAAGTCCTCCGCTGTTTTGTCATGAACTGCTCCTTCGCACTTAAGCCAAGCGCCTCTCACCGAAAACATCCTCACCACTCTGTTTTGTGTCCTCATATCTGGACCCCCATAAACCACTCCCGCGCATGCGTGGTTTATTTGCCGGAGAGGACTGTGGGAAGGACTGACCGGGATTTGGATTAACGCCTTGTGAACCGGTCATCTGGCTGGCCGCTAGGGGTCCCCACACTCGCCAAATAAAGCCATGACAACTCGCTACTCGCAACTCATAATCTTAAATGAAACTAAAATAATATAAAACATGAACATCCTACCATTATATCATACAATCATATTATAACTGACTCAGTCAGGAACTCTCCCTTTACGGAGTCCTCCGCTGTTTTGTCAAGAACTGCTCCTTCGCACTTAAGCCAAGCGCCTCTCACCGAAAACATCCTCACCACTCTGTTTTGTGTCCTCATATCTGGACCCCCATAAACCACTCCCGCGCATGCGTGGTTTATTTGCCGGAGAGGACTGTGGGAAGACTGACCGGGATTTGGATTAACGCCTTGTGAACCGGTCATCTGGCTGGCCGCTAGGGGTCCCCACACTCGCCAAATAAAGCCATGGCAACGCGCGCCCGCCAATGGTATTCATCAGACCCCGAGAGCCCCATCGAGTGACTCAATCAAAATTCATTGGCTCGGCTCACAGAATACATCCACATGCAATAGAATCAATGAAGGAGGGCGCGGGATCGGCCGTAAAACTTCTCCTCCTCACCGGCAGCGATGGCGCCAGGACTCCGGGCCGCCGGCCGGGGGCAGCCGGGGACGGAGGCATCTTGGTCGGCCCCAATAAAAGGCTGTCACTTTGTTTCGTTATCCCAGCCTTTTTTTTTTATTAAAAAAAAAAAAAAAAAAAATTCTTTATAGTTTTTTGGGGGGAGGACAGGAAAGCTTAACCAAAATGGCTGACACAGTGTGATTGACATAATGCCAATGGTGTTTGTCAGCAGAGGAAACATGGCGATTGGGGACTGGAAGCCCCCCCTTTCTCTCCGCTCCTCTCCGCCCTCTGCCCCGTTCCTTTCTCGGAAATGTCACTGAGGGCAGCGCTGGGCGGCGCCGGCCGTCTTTGGTTTCGTTTCTCAGGGAGGCTCGGCGGGGATTGATTGTGTTGGGCTCCGTTACAGACAAAGGCGCCGGAGCGGACCGCGCCATGTGACACGGGGAGGTGGAGAGTGAGAGGGGTGGGGGGAGAGTGAGAAGTGGAGAAGTGGGGGGAGAGAGTAGACAGTGGGGAGTGAGAGTGGAGAGTGAGAGTGGAGAGTGAGAGTGGAGAGTGAGAGTGGAGAGTGAGAGTGGAGAGTGAGAGAGGAGAGTGACAGTGGAGAGTGAAAGCAGAAAGTGAGAGTGGAGAGTGAGAGAGGAGAGTGGGAGTGACAGTGGAGAGTGAGAGTGAACCACGCAGTGTGACAAGGGGAGACAGGGTCGGCATGAGGACTAGGAGATGGAAGGTGTGGGGGGAGAGTGAGAGGTGTGTGAGTGGAGAGTAAGAGTGGAGAGTGAGAGTGAGAGCAGAGCGCACGATGTGACACAGGTAGATCGGGTCGGCATGAGGAGATGGTAGCAGTGGGGGGAGAGTGATAAATGTGTGAGTGGAGAGTGTGGAGAGTGAGAGGTGTGAATGGAGAGTGAGAACTGGTACATGAGGGATGTAGGTCGGAAGGCACAAGGGGTCGTCGCTCCACGTTTTGTGGATGCAGAATAACAATCTGAGGCTGAAATCGTTGCTCCAGATTTTTTGCGGATCGCATCATAATTATGTCGCCATCTATATCCAATTAAAAATCTAATGAACCTTTCACCTATATCACTGAAAATACAGGCTGTGTTCCATATAGCCAATTTTAAAGGTAGCCGATTTTAAAGGTAGCAATATAGCCGATAAATATAGCCGATTTTAAAGGTAGCAATACAACATGAATATAACGGTACTACACGACACGATCCGATATTACTGGAGCAACGCTTTCCGCACATTTCTAGGAGCTCTGACCGTCGGATGAAGCGCCCTTGACAGGCATTGACCCCACGTGGGGACAGGACATCAATAGTAAATAACCCGATGATGGCTACTCCACAAGCTGCCATAAACGTGGGGGCTTCTCCTCTGACGGGGGTTTTACATAATGAATAAGAGACCACCTTCCTCTACACCCTGTTAAACCAGCCATAGACCCGTATCCACCTACACTGCGACCGACTTGAAAATTCCGCTGCACAGATTCACAAGCCTCTGCATACTCTTTCAAACAGTAATACACTGTTTGATAGAGTATGCAATTGTTGGAGACTTTTACTCCTGAAAAGTAACAGAATCTCATGAGATTTTGAACCCTGTGAGGTACATGAATCTCACCCTGTGAATCCCACTTAACACGGAGCAGAATCTCATGAGATTTTGACATTGTGAGGTACATAAATCCCACCGTGTGAATTCCACTTAACATGGAACAGAATCTCATGAGATTTTGAACCCTGTGAGGTACATAAATCCCACCGTGTGAATTCCACTTAACACGGAACAGAATCTCATGAGATTTTGAACCCTGTGAGGTACATAAATCCCACCGTGTGAATTCCACTTAACCCAGAACAGAATCTCATGAGATTTTGAACCCTGTGAGGTACATGAATCTCACCGTGTGAATTCTACTTAACATGGAACAGAATCTCATGAGATTTTGAACCCTGTGAGGTTCATGAATCTCACCGTGTGAATTCCACTTAACACAGAACAGAATCTCATGAGATTTTGAACCCTGTGAGGTACATAAATCCCACAGTGTGAATCCCACTTCAGAGAGGAGGTAGATGAGTAGTTATCCAGTAGTGCCTTTAATAGGTCGTTATTGCCACAGGTAAATGGCAGCCAGGAGTACAGTTCTGAGAAATAATACCAAGAAGCTCTCAGCAAATATTGTCATCTGAGTTGTTCCCAATATCTTATTTCTACTCCTCGGAATGGGACTGAATGACATCCTGTCTATCATTTTATTATCTACCTAGTTCAAAGTGTCCATAGGAAACACATAGGGAGTGTGTATCCCCATACCCGTAGCATACAGATATATCCACCTGATACAAAGTGTCCGTAGATAACACATAGGGAGTGTGTATGAACATACCTGGAGCATTCAGATATATCTACCTAATACAAAGTGTTGGCATACGGAACTTATGTATATCCATATCCCACTGTGTTTGGACGAACTTGTAAAGGCAGAGAATACAGTTATCGAGTTCTTATCCTTTATTATCCCTCTGATACATAGTGTCCATAGAAAACACATAGGGAGTGTGTATCTATAAACCCAGGGCAAACAGATATATCAACCTAATACAAAGTGTCCATAGAAAACACATAGGGAGTGTGTATCGCCATACCCAGAGCATACAGATATATCCACTTAATACAAAGTGTCCATAGAAAACAAGTGATTTATTCCTAGCTATGTTAAAATAAAGTTTATTACTCTTATTCTCCGATCTCCTTGCTCTGAGATGCCTCTGACATTCACCGCCATTTTGGAAATGGCGCAAGCTTCGCTGGATGCTAGATTGTGATTAGATTGCGATCTAGAAACGGGGATACGAGCTCTGACCTAGACTTGCTCAAGTCTTTGATTATGAACATTTTATCAAATGATTAAAATCAATCAGAATGAAGTTAATTTTAGTATGTATCCCTCTCTGACTGGCCCATGAATCAACCTGTATCCCAGCGAGGAGGGTAGCCATAGGATGTAGCGACTAGAGCCAGTATCCCAGCGAGGAGGGTAGCCATAGGATGCAGGGACTGGAGCCAGTCTAGCTCTGACCCTAAACTTCCATAGCTTACCTCTATAGTAGCACGATCCCATGTAACACACGTGCCTGCTCCCCATTACATCACAAAAAACAAAACAGCAACAGCAAATCCCTATTCTATCCTATCGAAAGCTAGAATGGGAAACTAATTTTGCCCCAAAAACAGCAACACTCCCTGCGAAAAGCATTCCATCACATCCGAACACGGAAACTCGTTCCTGTAATTATTTCCAGTCGGGAAACCGATCGGTGCTGCCGTAAACATCATACATCGACGTAATTACGCGACTTTTCTCTGCTCCTCGTAGGAGAGCTAGGCTCACTGACAGATGGCCTTGACCAGTCACCACATCGGTTATTACTACCAGGCCTGGAGCTCCCCATGGTTTCCTAGTCCCAGCGGCGCTTGCGTTATCATCTTAAAGCCTGCCCCCACCTACCACGATTCTGGTCCCGATTGGCCTTACGACGGCCTTCCCGACACCATTCCGATTCTAGCGTGAGGTCAGCCAAAATCGTGGTAGGTGGGACAGGTTTCTGCGATTCCGTCCACGACAGCTCACGATAGGCTGCGATGAAAACACCAATCGAAGAGGTCCCGATAATTTCCAACATGTTGGAAATTTCATAGCCTGTTGTTGGGTATCGTAGCCTATCGGGAAGATATCGTGGTCAGCGCGTATGATTCACCGATTGGATCACCACAGAGGTCTACGATTCGGGGACATCCCGATAGGTCACGATTTCGCCATTTCAAATCGTAGCGATCGGGAAGCATGTCGTGGCCAATCGTGGTAGGTGGGGGTCCCCTCTTAGGCCCAGCGTCCACCTACTACGATATGGCTCCGATATGGTCTACGATGCACCTCCCAATAAAAAAAGATCAAAATCGCGTCGGAAGGTTACCTAATATCGGGGCAGTTGACCACGTTTCTGCGATTAGGCACTGAAAAAATACAATTACGATGCGTGGTGGATTGGCATGTTTAGACATATGTCTACGATTTTGCACCTTCCTGATATGTCTCTGATACTTGCTTTTTGTATCGGTGCCATATCGGTAGGTCTAAATCTCTACTGTAGTAGGTGGACGTCAGGCCCTAGCCTGGTATAAAGGGCCATAGGCTTAACATTAGGAACTCGTTCTCAACGGGCTTACGAGAATGGTAACTCATACTCAATGGGTGATAAAAACATACATATTTCCTGGCTAAGATAAGCGCCTCGTTCATATTACTGCGCACTCCAAACTCGATGGTGAATGAGGACACAGACCAAACACTCATCAATTTCTTTCTTAATCTCTGCCCCAACCCAATGACCTCATACGCTTCAGATTCAAAACAAGGCATCTGTCAAAAGTATTAAACTCAAACAATTCATATATTTGGAGTTGGGAAATATAGGAATTGCAAGATGAGCTTCACAGACAATCGAGTTGTTTCTTGTTCAGCTTTGAACCACTTTATAATGTGAATCCACATTTGGTTAGACTGCCCCCTTGAATGAGCACATGTGTCATGTTGACAAACAAAGCCGTGCAACGCATGAGGTACTTTCCACTGAATAAAGTAATGCCATGACTATGTCTGATTTTACATGACAAATAACAGATATGAATGTATATCATTTACCATATGAATATATGCAGATCTCTATTTAGAAGTAAACCAGAAAATCATCCCCAAAGCGCTAAGAATTTAGGATATTTGAAAAACTGGCGTATGGGCCAGATTTGGGCCCAAACAGGCAGGTCGGGGCAGAGATATAAGCGGCCAAAGAAAGTAGAGCGCGGTATATCTGCTGGGAGAGTGAGTCGCAGGCAGCCCGCTCTGAGAATGGCTCAATGTAGGACTATCCGCGAAGCTAATTAGTTGTCCGAGATAAGTGGGATCTCTTGTCAAAATAAATCCATCAATTTAATTGCGGATTAAGGTGCACACTCATGTCCTTAATCCGAGGCTTTTATGTCTTTGTGTTATAGGCGACGAGGCCCTTAGGCTTGGGGTTATCGAGGATCTTAGGATTGGCGTTATCGAGGCTTTTATTAGGCTTGGCGTTATTCAAATAGGCATAGCTTCTCGCATGGGTCAACGTTTTCCTTAGGCTGAGTTGGAAGCAGCTGCACTTTTCTCTCTCAGTATTGTAGAGCATATATCTCACTTAGAAATCAGGAGTCACCATGCTAGTTTCTGATTTAGAGCGCAATATCATGACATGGTAATAATAGGTTATTTTTTTAAATTTTTTTTTTATTTCAATAAACATTTCTACCAAAGGTAGACCTTCCAATGTAGGTTTTTTTTCCAATACTTGTAGTTTACATCTAGATAACTGGTACAAAAATAGAAAATAAAACATATGTTGATGATGATGATGGTTAGATCACATCCTGTACTCATGTTCACAATACATCTGCTTCGTCACTCGCTTGAAAGCAGCCTTAGTGTATTTAGAAACTCTAAGAAGTTGCTTTTCACATAGTAAAACCCATGTCAGTTTCCTCAAACTTTCAGAGACTATTGTAGATGTATATCCTATGTAAATGAGGCAAATGTAAATTAGCCTATAATACCTATCAAAATTGGATAAACTGGATAAAACGTTTGCTTTACTCATTCAGATTTAGAATGAATCACAAGAAACCAGGGCCCTGTTTTTCAGTCACGATATCCTCTTTGTAAGATATCTTACAGCTGTCAGTGTACTATAGATAAGACATCTTTGGGGATCGGCCAACGATTGTCCGTCAAGAGCACTTAGACTGCAGCCAGGTGTACTATAGATAAGACATCTTTAGGGTCACGTGGTTCCAAATGTCTTCCAAAGTGTCTTAGACCTAAGACATCTATGGACATGTCGTACAGAATGCGCAACTTCACTTCCCGTAAGAATTAAGCAATGAAATTTTAACACCAGTAAGGTATACATATAACCTATAATCGTACCAAATATGAGGAAAATCGGTCCCACCGTTCCGAAGTTATCGGCGTTTTAATTTAGTCATAGCAATCATCTGGTCTGGTGGCCAGTATATTTTTTCCGACACCTCCGCTAATTTATGCAGCGACCTTGACATTGACTGCGTATCCGCAGGTGGGAGGGTGACTGGCCACCAGAGCAGACGATTGCTATTACGAAATTAAAACGCCGATAACTTCGGAACGGTGGGACCGATTTTCCTCATATTTGGTACGATTATAGGTTATATGTATACCTTACTCGTGTTAAAATTTCAATTCTAAAGTCATATGGGAAGCACGGGAAATCCTCTATATACACACAGTGAGCTTTGATAGAGCCTGAGACAGTTCTAGACTTGAGACACTTTTAGCGGCGATCGAGCGCGCCGCACTGAGACCGTGTCTATAGCACACCCGCCATTTTGTGTCTTGCAAATTGTCTTCCAATCGTGGAGACATCTTAGGGTATCGTTGGGCGATTATGTCTTGACTGAAAAACAGGGCCCAGTTTTGTCTGATAATTGACAATATTTAAAAATCACCAGGTGGCGCCTGCGTAAATTGTACGATATGCCTTTCAGGAAACCCGTTTTATAATATTGTATGATAAAAAGGAACTGCATCGAGATCTGAGTAATCTCATGAGGCAAATTATGTAGCAGACCAAAGGAGGAGGTATATTTTCATTAGATATGTATCGAGTGCAGTTCAGATTTTATCTCTGCCCTATTACCGACAGATTGGCTAATGTCTGGGACCTCATCGTGAGTATTTTTGTACCATACTCCATGGGCGTTGAGTATGAGTTCCCAATGTTAAGTTTATGGGGGGAAATACCAGGGGTGACATAATAGATTCAAATTTTGCATTGCAGTAATTCTCATGGAAAATTGATTTACTCAGTGACAAAGCAAAGCACTCCACAGTAGTTTATAATCCATTAACTCCAAAACCTAAGTTGAAAGCTATATCGGACGTCCATACTTTCCCTACACGTTACATTTACGTTTCACAACGGTATAATGTAGAGTGATAAACTGCCTCATAGAAAATGCATTAGTCATTCGGCGAGCAAAGCGTTCCGGTCTGATGCACACAGCTATAGGGCAGATAGATATGTGTTGTGGAGGCGGCCATCTTGACCATGACGCCAAACGAAACACCAGGTGGCAGCTCCAGTTATTTATTCTATTTTTTTGATTGAAATATGGTTCGCCTGTAGCAAATACATAGCGGTCTACCACCATACCCATGCTATATAGGAAAAAAGGTACTATACATCGAGATGAATAAGAAATGATAATGCCCTGTAGCATATATTTCGATTACAAGTATTTCACAGGTTCTCAGTCTAAAACAGGTTATTTCTTTTGTTATTAATATAATATATTTTGTGTTTGGCTTTAAAATGTTTTAGCCTCATCTCATGATTATCGTTATATTATGACTGCAGAAAATAGTGGTTGTCCCCCGACTACAGTGACGCTGTCTTACAATTTCTTGGCAGATGATGGCAGAACTAGCAATCACTCTGTGCCTTATAGGGCAGATAGATATGTGATATATAAACAATAATCGATGGTTTTGTGGACAGGCAGCCGTAAACCACGAGAGTTTGACGCGTAGTAATACACGAGCGCTAGCGAATGTATTACGACGTCAACCGCGAGTGGTTTACAGAGCTGCCTGTCCACAAAATCATCGTTTGTTGCATTTATTATCCATCTTTTCGAATAAATTGAACCCAGTAATTGCCACATTAACGGGTATAACATTAGGAACTATTTCTTTGCTCTATAGCAAAAGGGACTATTTTTCCCGTATACCATGGTTTTGAGGCCGTATACCACAGGTTTGAATCCGTATACCACAGTTATGGTATCTGACAGGTTTTATACAATGGGTAGTGGTTTACTGAGTCCCCATACATTTCCAATGGGGACTTTGCATACAATGGATAATAAAAAGGCTGCCATCTTGCCCCTGACACTAAACAAAACACCACATGGCGGGTATAATTATCAAGGGAGGTTATCTTTTTTTGTTTTATTTCGGCTTGCCATTGCAAGAGATTATAAAAACTATCATGTCACCCCTGGTATTTTCTCGCCAAAGACTTTACATTGGGAACTCGTATCCAACGCCCATGGAGTATTTAGAAAAAATTATCCATTGGGGGATTATGTCAGAAAGGTTAGCCCATTTGTCAATGTGTAGGGAGATAAATTCAGAAACCCATTCAAGTTTAGGGTTAGAGCTCGATTCCGTCTCGTTTGAATCGCTACGTAATTCACGTGGCTTTGCTTTGTGAATATCTACGCGATTCAAATTCGATGGGACACAAACTCTTATCCTAAACTTTCCTCTATAATAACAATACTTGTCCCCTGACTACAGTGACTCTATCTTATAATTTCCTGGTGGATGATGGCAGAACTACAATCACTCCATGACCTATAAGGCACAGAGTCTTCGACTCGTGAAATTATGGAGCCAACAAAATGCGTGGCATAAATAAACTAAGACTCAAACTCGTGACGTCTCATGATATTATCAGTTGTTATCATCTATTGATAAGGCCCGGCGTCCACCTACTACGATATGGCACCGATATGCCCTACGATGCACTTCCCGATGCAAAATCAAAATCGCGTCGGAAGGTCACCTAATATCGGGGCAGTTGACCACGTTTCTGCGATTAGACACCTATATAAACCCCATGCAATGCGTGGTGGATTGGCATGTCTAGACATATGTCTACGATTTTGCGCCTTCCCGATATGGCACCGATTTTGACATTTTGTATCGGTGCCATATCGGGAGGTCTACGATTCTATCGTAGTAGGTGGACGCCGGGCCTAATCGTGTAACAAGGCCAAAACCCCTGCAGGTCTATTAAGGTCTGGCGTCCACCTACTACGATAGAAATTTAGACCTACCGATATGGCACCGATACAAAAAGTCAATATCGGAGACATATCGGGAAGGTGCAAAATCGTAGACATATGTCTAGACATGCCAATCCACCACGCATTGTATGGAGTTTTTATCGGTGTCTAATCGGAGAAACGTGGTCAACTGCCCCGATATTAGGTAACCTTCCGACGCGATTTTGATTTTTTATCGGGAGGTGCATCGTAGACCATATCGGAGCCATATCGTAGTAGGTGGACGCCGGGCCATAGTAACCTATGCCAATGAAAGTACAAGATACATGGAGACATTGCAGGAGGGTTATTGTTTGATAAAATTCAAGCTCGTTCGCTAAAACAGTCCTATAGTTGACAGGATGTCATCCATAAGTGTTGATTGAATAAAGTTGACCAACATCATACTTGGGTCTAGTTGGCGTACAGAAAAGTGTCTTCATGTCCTAGTCTAGATTAATGAACATACCTCTACAGTTTTGTTTGGCATTGGAAACAAGATGGCCGCCTCCATAAGACAATAGCTATTTGCCCTTTTGGTACACGACAACTGACCAATCAGCGAGGAGATACAAGCCAAAATGGAGAAAGGGTCATTTTGTATCGACAACAATGAAATTTGTGGTTGCTGGTTTTTTTTACATTAACGCAAAAATACGTTATACCAGAATCAGAAGGTGATAGATGGATCAATTGAATTATGAATATAAAACATGGAATACAGAGTTTTAAAAGTCAATAGTTTTGCTAAAAATTCTGATTTAATCGTATTGTGGTATGGTAATATCGGTTCTTTTTATAAATACCTTATGAATAAATTTGTCCATTGCGTGCACACCTTAATGGAGTCCTTGTTGCATTTTGTAATATGTAAATTAAATTAAATTCATCCTCTCAGCCGTATAGATGTGATGTAGATATGATAAACACACACACTTTAGGTTCACAATAAAATTTGCAAATATTATAGAGAAAGTACCTATTTTCCTGCCTGCCCACACCTCCTGAATATGAAATTCTTCGTTTAACGTCTGGCCTGTGTGTGTTTTTATTAGTTTTACATGTAATAACATGCAGATACAGTGATAGATTTACCGACTGATATTTACATGATTTTGGCTATAGTAGACTGATGGGATTTTATATCAGCTACCATTATAGTTTATTATCCACCTGATACAAACCTGTCATCATAAATTGATAGAGTCTAGAGATCGTTACCGGGGAGAATATGAATAGTTGTAACCCCCTTGGAAAAAATTGCCCAGCGCATAAAGTGCAGCATGAAATGATCGACGGCCATTTTGTCTTTCCTTTGATAACATAGATTTACAATGCTGTTTAATACAATATTACATTTTAACTTAGCACAAATGTCCACAGGCTTAGCATTAGGAACTCATCGTCTACAGGCTTGAGAGTACGGTAACTCATACTCAATGGGCAATAAACAGATAAACATTTCCAAGCTAAGATGAAATCAGAAACAAAAATATATTTGCTTTCTTAGACTTTGATCTGCGTGGTCGTATTCTACTTGTAGTTGATGCAATATCCTCGAATTCGCTCGGATATTACGGCAGAGAACATATGACCACGTGATTCTAAATCATGGTAAGATTGCCAATTTATCTGCCGTATCTATACACAATATTGATTAGTTTCAGATATAAACGGTCGTATGCTCCACAGAGTTTAAGCGTAGTAATGTCCGATCGCATGCGAGGATATTGCGTAGAAGCATTTCTGAGGAGCATACAATCGCTTTTATCTGAAACCAGTTATCCACCTTTTCCTGACAAGTGGGGTAGGCCTACCCATATTACTTCATCTAAGGTATGCACTATTTTTCCATACGCACTATTTTTCCGTATGCACCGGTTTTCGCAGCCCGGAGTATACAACATATCTGTATGTTCCGGCACGGACTTGGATGATAAAGGTCCGTGGTTCGGGATATGTAGATACACGCTACCCATTTGTGCTTTATATGGACACTTTGTATTAGGTTGATATATCTGTATACTCCAGGTATGTAGATACACGTTGCCCATGTGCTTTCTATGGACACTATATATCAGGGGGATAATAAAGGAGAGTACTCGATAACTGTATTCTCTGCCTTTACAAGTTCGTCCAAACATTGTAGAATGTGGATATATATATACGCTCCGTATGCTAACACTAAGCGACAGGATACAAGGCAGCCAAGGTTTACAATCCATCAAACCTTGGCTGCTTCATATGACCCCGCCCCATCTCCATATATAGACATACACTGTTGCTTTTTTTATTATGATTGACGTACCAGAGAACCGGAGCGTACCCAGAGGCATACCGCACACACAGACGGTACCTGCCCCGCGGATTCCCGCCAAAATACGACGCGGGGATTCACTCGGTTCAAATGTCGTCTGCTTGGACCAAAACCTACATACGGGCACCGGATACGTTCCCGTGATTCCACTGGATAAAGCGTTGCATGCCGGGAGTGTTCCGCGGTTGACCCGCCATCCATCACTCGTGTCTAGTGCCCGGGCGTGCCGGATGGGGGCGCTGGCGGTGTGGCGGAGGAGGGTGGTACTTTAAGGCCTCAGACTCTCCGGGCTTTGAGACCAGGGAGCCGGTGGCTTCAGTGTTTTACGCCCGGGATTTGGTGCCCCCCCTAATAGGATTTTCATATCGCCCATATATCAGGGACCGGGAAGAATGCACCGCCTTCCGCTCGCCTTCCTTAAAGGCATATCCGACAATTTTCCTTGAAAAATAAAACCCATTTCATTTTCCTGAAAGTTGAATATGATGATCTCAAAGTGCTAGTTTTTCATTTAAAAATAGATATCTCGATATAGTTATATAGGAACATATAGAAATAATTAGGTAATACTAGGATAGTGTATCAAGATGTAGAAGCAGAACAAGTTAGTTTACTAAACCTGTACTAAACGAGCCGTTAGGCGAGTTTAGTACAGGTTTATAGTAAACTAACGAGTTCTGGTCCGAAATCTTGATACACTATATTAGTATTCCCTTTATTATATACCTAATAATATCAATATAATGTATATATTTTACTTTATTAGCCTCTAATTAGTCAATCCATTCATTATCAACTCCTAACAAACACGTAGAGATGTATCAGTCCTGCACGCTTTGATTTCACTAACCCTGAGGTCAATGCCCCGGAAGCAATCACTCTTCCCGCCAGTTTCTATGCAACAACAAGTGTTGCTATGCGGGTTGCTATGCGAGAACGTCACAGCCGATATCGCAATATTTTTGCTCCTAATGTCAACAAGTCACGTGGTACAGTGGCTGGTACTTACTGCACACTGTGCAGTATGGGATTTTACTGCACACTTTCTGAATATTTTATAGTTACTCTTTGCTTAGCAGAGGTTAGTAATTATAAGATATATGTGCATCGGTATATAA
The DNA here is from genome assembly GCA_950022655.1 of Alentia gelatinosa. Classification (NCBI taxonomy): domain Eukaryota; kingdom Metazoa; phylum Annelida; class Polychaeta; order Phyllodocida; family Polynoidae; genus Alentia; species Alentia gelatinosa. The sequence goes on along the minus strand of OX465581.1, from coordinate 120,387,340 downwards.
TAATAAAAAGTTAATTTTCACATAGTAAAACCTATGTCAGGCATATCCTACACTACACAGTTGTGCCACCTGGTACATTTTGAATATCGTCAATTAAAAAGTCAAAGCTGATTCTTTGTGATTGATTCTTATTCCAAATAAACAAATTTAACGTTTTGTCCAGTTCATCCAGTCTTGATAGGTAAAATAAACCAATTTACATCTAACTGATTTACATAGGTAATGTACTGAAACATATGGTTTTCGCCAATTCTTTCAAGAACATGGACAGTGACTTATGGATCTTAAATCTCTATTGTGTAATATTATACATTTACTATATTCTGTGAAAGTTTGAGGAAAATGACATGGGTTGCACTATCTAGAATTCCTATATATTCTATGATCTCTTCATCAAAAACTAGCATGGCGACTCCTGAATATTAAGTCAGATATGTGCTCTACAATACTTAGAGATCATTGCATTCTATTTTCAGGAAAATGACATGGGTCTTGAAATTTCAAGCCATATTGTCCGATATGCCTTTAAAGTCATAACCTACAATACACAATGGCGCCACTTTTTTTCTTTTTTTTCCTTCCAAATATTGACAATTAACGATTAAAACCGGTTCTTTTCACATATTCCAATGGCAAATAAATGAAGTTTGACCGAACCCAATTTGACCAATTTATATTTGACGGATTCATGTAGGAAATGTACAAATAAATTTAATATTCCTCAATTCTTTTATAAATAAGAACCTATAGTTTTTAAAAGTCACAAGTCTATAACAATACATTTACTATATTCTGTGATAATCTGAAGAAGAACAAATGGGTTTTACTCTGTGAAATCAAACTTTATAAAATAACTATATCCTTTTACAATAATTACTCTATTAAAGCATGGATCAAAATCTAGGATCCCGAATTCTTAAATCAGAAATGTGTTCTACTACACTTTGAGCTCATCATATTGAGTTTCCTGGAATATAATATTGGTTTTGATTTTCCAGGTGAATCGTAGGATATGCCTTTAAATCCCATATTGTCCGCCTTAGCCAAATTGACAAGTCCAGAAGGATAGAATGTGTGTGTACCGATTTTTTTTCCACACCGTCTTTCAAAACTAATTTACCGGTGATGAAATAGACGTAATGGTGCGAATTACATCCAATTCAACGGATTTTAAAGTGTCACGACAGGGCTAATATTTTTCAAACTAACCATTAGGAATTCACGAGACTCCGTGCACGCTTTGGAAACAGCGTGTTTCTTCCGGGGACAAAGCCTGCGATTACATGGTTTCATGGTCGGCCGGCGAGTGTTTCGTAAGAAATGGAGAAGAAAAAAGAAGAAAAAAAGAAGAAAAACAAGAAAAAAGAGAAAGAAAACAAGAAAAAAAGAGAAAAAAGAGAAAAAAGAGAAAAAAGAGAAAAAAAGAGAAAAAAGAGAAAAAAAACATACCACGTTCCTGCATGTAATATCAGACACTCATCTTGGGTGATTAATTAAGAGACAGCCAAGGCCTGGACGATTGGGCCTGTGATGACGGCTACAGAAGGGGACGGAAAGACCGGGAGAAAAATGAGGGTAGATAGACGTGACAGCTACGTCTGACAACCTTGTGCAGTCTTTAGATTTTACTCGCGCTGATTATGGTTGATGAGAATTAACGTAGCGTTAATTACTATACTTATACCGTATATACTGTAAATACGCACCGTTTACTATATACTTATACCGTATATACTGTAAATACGCACCGTTTACTATATACTTATACCGTATATACTGTAAATACGCACCGTTTACTATATACTTATACCGTATATACTGTAAATACGCACCGTTTACTATATACTTATACCGTATATACTGTAAATACGCACCGTTTGCTATATACTTATACCGTATATACTGTAAATACGCACCGTTTACTATATACCCATGCCGTATATATACTGTAAATACGCACCGTTTCGCCATATAACGTAAAAATACTGTACGGACCACTGGTCAGTACACTAAAATACGAACCACCTTGCCATACACGTTTATTAAGATATTGGTTGTTATTATATAAAGCTAAATGAAATTAATGATTATTTTTTTAATTTTAAGTATATAGTAAATAAATAACGTCCAACCATGCTGTACAATTTACAGAACTCGATAGTAAACGCCTCGGTCCATATAAACTGTAAATTGCCATCTCGTTCTGTGAATTGTACAGTATGGTCAGGACGTTCTATATAAATACTTATACCGTATAAACTGTAAATACGCACCGTTTCGCCATATAACGTAAAAATACCATATGTATTATTAATTGTTTAGCCAAATGAAATAAATGATTTTCCTTAATTTCAGGTATATCGTAAATAAAGAACGACCTACCATGCTTGTACAAGCCACAAAACTCAATAATGATTTACGGTTTATACGGAACTTGCCGTGAACGCCTCATCGCCTATCATCTCGTTTTGTAGCTTGTAAAGCATGGTCAGGACGTGTTATATAATTATTATATGCCTAGATAGCATATACAGATAGCATAAAGCCATTTTCCACTGGCCGACTATTTACCACCAATCTGCAGTCGGAAACCACTGATGCCAGATCAGTGAATGGAAACGAAGAAATGTTCACCGATTAATTGTGCATAGATTATGCAATAAGGCCACCTTCACGATGGTCATTGTGTTTGGAGGACAGTCCTGTCGGTATAGACCTGTTAAATGTGGCACAAAAAAGGCATATATAGTACAATCAACAATTCTTAGATACATTGGCCACTACCGACCGACTTTTAGGAAAACTCAATTAATCTGTGCTATTTTTGACGGCCAGTGAACAATGGATTTATGGTTAAACGTCTATGAACTACTACCCGCTGTATATATATATGGTCAATTCTCCCAGATCGTGATCGATGCCCATGTACGGTGACCAAAAATTCAAACTAGTTATATCTTCATGAAAATGTGGGAATATATGGTAGGAGACGATACCTTATATTTGTGAAAGTTGGGAACACTAATCTTTATGGGAAATTATATTTTTAGCTGAATGAATTTAACCTTATTACCTATATGTCACTGTACGTGGTCAAGTGGGTTCAATGAGGTTTTAGGGTAGATATTGGTTGTTACTTTTTTAGCAAAATCAGATTTTCATTATCAGAAAATGAACCTTTAATCATATCGAGAAAATTAAAGTTGATTAATATTATTCAGAACATAATGCCCATGTACGGTGACCGACCCACGTACGGTGACATAAATGAAAATGTATGTTTCTTGGCATCAACATGCCTGAAGTCCTTGCCAATTGCTCTATTTATGTATAAAATATCATTCACTAATAATGTAAATCTTTTTCCTTACATAAGCAATACCTAATAATTTCTGCCCATGTACGGTGACCAAATAAATTTCACCACCCATGTTCATTTGGCTGTGGTATATTTGATGGGAGAATTAATTTATACACTACAGATGTTATGAAACCTGTTGACATACCTATTTTACTTGGAGGGTTAAAAAGTACCCCAAAAAGTACTTTTCTATAATTTGTGTACCTTTTGATATGGCTTGCCCACGTACAGTGACATACCCTTCACCACTGATTATTTACACCTAGACTACATATAAATTTCCCCAATTAAACATTTATTATGTTTTATAAGTTCTGCAACACATTTGTGGGTATGAAATATTCAGACCAGATAAACATTTATAGTTACAAATGTATAAGAGGTCTTCAAAATATAGATATACAGGTTTCGTCTATGAATTTTGAGCTAAAAATACCTATTTTAGGGATTTATAAATTTTCTTTCAAGATATAGGTACATGAAAGTAGGGTTCTCCTGACAGATTTTTCAATTCTGCATACTCTAAAAGCGTTTCTGATATCATAAAACGAATTTTAGATAGTAAAACGACCCTTTGGATTATTGGTCACCGTACGTGGGCATCGATCACAATCTGGGAGAATTGACCATATACTTGTGTGTGCGTATATAGGGCACAAAGCCATTGTGCTATGGAGGCAGCCATCTTGCCCCCCGAGGCCATCCAAAACACCAGGTGGCAGGACAAATTATCAATGGATTTGATCAAATATATGTTTTGGGGCTCGTCATGGGGGAATTTTAGCCTCTATAGATTATATCTACTGATAACAGCAATTGCCTCCCGACTATAGTGGCGCTGTCTTACATCTTCTGGGTGAATCTTGGCAGAACTGGTAATCACTCTGTGCCATATATGTTTTAGGGACGGTTCCCTCGATGTGAAGCATCCACGGGCCAGCACACAGACAAACCCCTCTCAATGGGGGATTATGTCACAAAGGTTAGCCCATTAGTGAAGGGTGAGATAAATTCAGAAATCTTTTCAAGTTTACGCTCAGATCTCGATCCCATCTTGTTTGAATTGCTACACAATTCATGCGGCTTTGCCTTGTGAATAACTATGTGATTCAAACTCGATGGGACACAAGCTCTAACCATAAACTTTTATAGGTTTTGTTGCGTTCCAAATTATCTGTATGTGAAAGATACAAGCTCTATCCCTTGGCCTAACTGACCATGCTGGCTCTACGTAATAGTCCGCTGGAGGCAACCCTTGGTTAAGATCAACACAGTTGGCCCCATGCGGTAAACACAGAGCCAGCATATAACCTTGATCTCAATGTACAGTTCACAGTCAGGTCAGCCTAGCACATTGCAGTAACACCAGCAATAAAGCTTGCAACAGGACAAAGTCTTGGAGTCACTGACTTATAGTTTATTATCCTACCCCTGGTATTTTTTTCCCATAGACTTAACAATGGGAACTCGTACTCAACGCCCTTAGGGTATTGTAGGAAAATACTCAATAGGAGATGATGTCACACATTTTAGCCAATTAGTCAGTGAGAGTGTTGAGATAAAATATGAACCGCACTCAATCCATAGCCATAGATGATATGCCATTCATTTTGGTTTGCTACATAATGTGACTCGTGAGATTACTCTGCAACCAAAACTCATGGCATATTGTCAATGGCTATGGTTCTCGGTGCAGTTCCATATTACTACTCCACACGATAGTAACAGTTTCCTCTATGATATATATATATATATATATATATATATATATATATATATATATATATATATATTCTTATATATATATATTTGTATGAGTGTATATATATGTTTTAGGGACGGTTGGCTTTATCTCTAGTCGAGTAGAGGTTCCCTTGACGTGACACATACATTCTTATATATATATATATATTTGTATGAGTGTATATATATGTTTTAGGGACGGTTGGCTTTATCTCTAGTCGAGTAGAGGTTCCCTTGACGTGACGCATACACGGGGCAGCTCACAGACAAACCCCTCCCCGTATATCACCAGGCCTGACGGGCGCCATCTGTCACCCAAACAAGAGGCATGGCCTGAGGTGGTGGTTCATCTTCACCGCTGTGTCTATAGCCGCCAGCACTGCCGCAGTCTCATGGACCAGTACACAAAGCTAAGGATATATATATATATATATATAGAAGAACCCCACCTAACGTACACCCCGCGTAAGCGACCACCCCGTGTTAAGCCCAATGCGCATCTACCGATTACACAAAGGTTAGGCTATATATATACAGTAGAACCCACCTAACGGACACCCCGCGTTAACGGACACCCTTGCTCGGAACGGATTCCTCTATTAGATGTTTATTTAACCCCGTGTAAGCGCCCACCCCGCGTAAGCGACCACTTTGGCCCGGAACGGAGGGTCCGCTTACACGGGATACCACTGTATATATATAAATGATATATATATTATATATATGTTCCAGTACAGAAAGATAAGGGTATATATATGATGATGAATATATATATATATGTATATATATATGTATGCCCTTACCGTTATATATATATGAATATATTATGTATATATATAAATATATTATATAGCTATACATACCCTATACCCTTATACATAAAATGTATATATGTATCTCTATATATAGAGATACGTATATAGTGAATGGCCTTTGTTTCTCTATCCAATAGAGAAATACAAGAGACAATGGCAGTATTGTTTGATATACTGACGACAACACTATCAGATATACAAGGGATACAGCTATATAATAGTATTATGAGAAGACTGTCTTAGGGCCGGCGTCCACCAATACACTCCGGTAGGGCTAATGATGCATCTCCAGATACAAAATCGATATCGCGTTGGAAAGTCAGCTTTAATCCGTAACCGATACACTTGATGATGCATCCCGATGCACGCATCGTAGGGTCGATGTAGGCTATCGGGAGCTCAGTGAATGCCGTGCCTAAAGGCGGGCGTCCACCAACCACGACAAGGCTACAATAAGCGCTGTTGGGGTGTGTCGGGAAGTGCATGCTCCACCAAAATTTCCTATTGTAGACCTCTGCGACACGCTCCTTACATGCCATGACACTCCACGACAATGGTCCAGTCGTGGGAAAAATCGAACATGCTCGATGTTGTCGTAGCCTTGTCGGAAGGCTCACGACAGATTTCCAATCGTGGCTTTGTTGTGGCCTTGTCGTAGACTCTTGTCGGGAACTGGGGTCCACCAACCACCACAAGGCCTCCAGTCATAGGTCAATCGTGGACCTTGTAGTTGGTGGACGATCCCCTTTAGACTACTTGAATGTTGAATGTTGTCCTCCGCCCGATCTTATGTCCCGAGCCAGTAGAACGAGGGATGTAAGATTTTGCCGAGAACCACGTATTATTCAACGTCCATCGGAGCCTAGGCTTTATTATATGCTCTCAAAACCTTTCGAAATAGTTAAATATTTACTAAAAATATCACTGTCAACGTCGCCGGGCAAAGCATCGTGTAGTCAAACCCTGGGTTTCGCAACTAAATTTCTTTTGAAATGAATCGCATAACAAGTACATATAATAATTTTATCATATACCTGTGGTAGTATATCCTACACATACGGCCGCTCCTACCCATGTCGTATTTATATTCGTACGACACCTAGGTGACGTACGGGGTATGTATGTGGCGTACAGGGAATGTACGGCGGCGAAATAGAAAAAAAACTCGCCTCGAAGCAAAGGTAAAAACAGGATATTTTAGTGTATAATAATACGAAAACAGGTATACTGTGTCTGTACGTCATAAATACTTGGTAAAATTGACAATAAAACGAACCTCTACCTTTGGCATCGGTTCGTTTTACCGCGTATTTATCACATACAGCCATAGTATTCCTGTTCCTGTTAGTATATCTATTATCTACCTAATACAAGGTCTACTAAACGTATAGGGAGTGTGTAATTTACAAGGTGGAGATCACGGGTTCTCGTAATGTCTGCCTTGCATGGAGCGGAGATTACTTAAAAATAGTAACTTGCTATAAATATTGTGTGAGTCATTTTGTCCTTTCTTGGATAATTGAAATTTCTGTTGGTGCCATCACTATGTTTTACATTTTGCTACGCGTCATCGCCTTAGAGAATACGGCCGTTTGTATCTGAAACCAGTATTGTGTATAGATATGCACTCGCCTAAGCTTAAAAAAGTGTTTTCCTTGTCTATATATAATATATCCAGTTAACACAGAGCAAGAATATGCATTATATTCTTTGATGACTAGACAAAGACATCACATATATAGAAGACAAAGCTTCATAAGAGGGTATACATACATACATACATACATACATACATACATACATACATATATATATATATATATATATATATATATGTATGTATATGCAGCCTGTAGTATTTCATAGATGTTTAACTATAAAGCCATCTTCCACTGGGTATATATATATATATATATATATATATATATATATATATATATATATATATATATATATATATATATATATTTATATATACACACACACATATATAGAGAGAGAAGTAGAGAAAGAGAGAGAGATACATATAGATATACATATATAGGTATATATATCCCACTGTTAGGCATCTCGCCATAATCTCAGTCCTTGCAGAGATCATAATTCAAAGGAATAAGAAACAGTTTCCTCTTTAAAGCCTCAAAAAAAGGTCCGCGTACGACGCTCTGGGACGCGGCGTGAGATGGATGGTGCCGATGTTCCCCGCCTCTACGTAAACGGCGATGGTTTAATTAAATTCAGATTGAAGATGATTTATGTTGTCAGTGGGGGTACTTGTACATGCAGGGGGGCGCAGTGGTGGGCGCCACTGATCCGTGCACCACGTGATCGTCATATAGATATGGGGTGCTGTTTGTTGCGTTGCCATTTGGTCCGTATTTTGTATCTTTTGTTAAGAAAATACACAATAATGACTGGTTTTGTGTACGAGTGGCCGTAATCTCTGAGTAGTTGACGCGTAGTAATATCCAAGCGATTAGCGAGGATATTACGTCGTCAACTACCAGGAGATTACGGTAATTCGTATACAAAACCAGTTGTTATTGTATTTATTACCCACCTACAAGATTGATAACAAATCTATTGCAATGAAGAAGTTTCTGTAAGCCATTTAGTTCAAGACATCACAGCACTGTCAAGTGTGGCAGTAATTCGGTGTACATACACCAATAATATAGTTAGTAAAGTGTGTTATGACAGTGATCTCTGATGGTAAATGAGATTATTATGATTGATTCTAAATAATTAGCATTGAAGGAACATTCAAGAAACTTATTTTGAAGTACACAATAATTCAACCTCTTTATGGACAGGACTATTTTTCCGGAATCTCCTGCAGGAGATTCCGACATACCAGAATCTCCAGGTAGCTAATTCCAGGAGCTCTATACATTTCCTATGGAGACTCCGTAATAGGTGGGTAATAAATACACTGATATTTAGAAGAAAGGGATATCACATGTGATTTCGTTGACGGAATCATGCCCTGCACTCATTTCATATATGAAAGAGCTTTTGTCCAAGCTCTTTTGTGTACAAAAGCTCTTGGGCAAAAGCTCTTTCATACAGAAGCTCTTTTGTCAAAAGCTCTTTCGTGTACAAAAGAGGTTTTGTCAAATGCTCTTGTACAAGAGTGGTTTTGTCAAGAATGTCCTTCATGTACAAAACCTCCTTCCTGTTCAAAATTTCGTATACAAAAGAGCTTTCATGTACGAAAGAGCTTTTTTTATTCTGCTTTCATCAACAAAAGCAGAACCTCCACTGAAATTCATCTACAAAATAGCTACAAAATCAGTTATGCTTCTGATTTCATGGACGAAATCAGTTGTAGCACCGTTTTCATAGACTACGTGGATGAAAGCAGTTGTGGCACTGCTTTCAGAGACAAAATCAGTAACGCCATTTATCCTACCCCTAATAAAAAACCGCCATAGACTTAACATAGGCAGATTTTATGTGGCAGGCCGTGACATGAAGTGTTTTTTTTATGCCACTAGAGTAATAACAATATTGACCAATCAGAGATCAGGATGTCAGCTACTATGAAAAAAGTTCTGTTGGTCGTTGAGTCAATATTTATCTTTTTAGTAATACAAAAGCATAGGCGGGATAGGATAAATACGAAACCGAACGAGAGTTAGACAATGTCTATGCCACTCTGGTCAGGTTTGCTCCTCACTACACTCGGCTACGCCTCGTGTAGTAATACATGACCTGCCCATCGTGGCATAAACATTGTCAAGTCTAACTCTCGTTCGGTTTCTACTAATGATTCCATGGGCGAAAGCAGTTATGACACAATTTTCATAGATGAAATCAGTAAGGCCCAGCGTCCACCTACTACGATAGAAATTTAAACCTACCGATATGACACAGACACAAATACGAAATATCAGAGGTATATCGGGAAGGTGCATAATCGTAGACATATGTCTATATATGCTAATCCACCAAGGGGTTTTTATCGGTGCCTAATCGCAGAAACGTGGTCAACTGCTCCGATATTAGGTAACCTTCCGACGCGTTTTTGTTTTTTTATCGGGAGGTGCATCGTAGACCATATCGGAGCCATATCGGAGGTGGTGGACGCCGGTCCTTAAAGGGGTATCCCACTATCACGATTTGAGCCTCCGACACACTACGATAGCCTTACGACAAGCATTCCGATGAAAAAATGAAATTTTAATCGGAAGGAACGGGTCTATCGTGAAAGTGGGTTCTGAGCTCCGATGAGTACTATGACACACTCCGACACACTCCGATAGTGCTACGATAGAAATGCCGTGTCGTAGGTCTTCCGACAAAATCGAACATGTTCGATTTGTCGTAGTGGTAAATGTTCATCGGAGTGTGTCGGGATCATTTCCCGCTATGTTAAATATACTGACAAAGGTTTAAAACATCAAGGTAAGACTAAAATACGTCCGATACCTGTCACAACAAGTATCAGATTAACCGTTATAGAGGCCGGTTACCAGGTTACCCGTAGCCGCGTCAGTAACCAGGTAACTATGTGTGATATAAACAAGTGACGATAGAAACAACAGCAGTCACGGATTGAATAATTTGAGTTATACAATTGGATAATAATTTATATACATATAACGAGGTTGATATATATACATATATAAGCCGATCCCGGTTAAAGGCTGACCCCCCCCCCCCCCCACACACACACACACATACACACTTTGGGTTCCTGGCTCCCATCCCCCCTCCCCCAGAATTTTCGTTTCCGTTTCAATTAATTGTATTTACCAATATATGGTTTTAATTGTTTGCATACCTCTTCAATCGTGGCCGGTGTCGTAACCGTGGTCTTCTTTTCAACCCGTTCCGACACACTGCGACACACTGCGACACACTCCGACAAAACCCTCCCGATAGCTCTACGATTGGAAAATTCCTTATCGTAGCCCAATCGCAGCACATTTCGCAGTGTGTCGGGACAGTGGGAGCCCGCTTTTGAGGGGGGCGTCCACCAACCACGACAAGGCTACGACAAGTGCCGACATGAAAGTTCCAATCGCAGCCTTGTCGCAGCTTTGTCGTGAGAAGGGCAGCTCTGCAACAGCCTTGTCGGGGCGTGTCGTAGACTTCGGTGGATGCCGTAAAAAAGGCGTCCATGGTACCGACACACTACGACAGTGATATCGAGGAAACCACAACACTCCACGACAAAGGTCCAATCGTGGGAAAAATCTAACATGTTCGATATTGTCGTAGCATTGTCGGAAGGCCCCCGACAGGCCCCTGACAAACTTCCAGTCGCAGCCTGTCGTGGCCTTGTCGTAGACTCTTGTCGGGAACTAGGGTCCACCAACCACGACAAGGCTACGACACGCTTTCCGATCGTAGGCCTGTCGTGGACCTTGTCGGAAAGCCATTGTCGTAGCCTGGTCGTGGTTGGTGGACCCCCCCCCCCCCCTTTACGCCACTGATTCCATGAATGAAAGCAGATGTGACATTGCTTTCGTAGATGAAAGAAACAAAATAGATTCTAAACAGGAATGTTACAAAAGGCACCCCATACATCGAACTGACCGAGTAGCCTCCGGTGTGACTGCAGGAGGGGTCTCATACACGTATTATACACAACTAGGACTGGTTTTGTGTATGAGTTGCCTGAATCTCCGAGTAGTTGATGCGTAGTAATATCAGAGCCACAACGAGGATATAGAGTAGCCTCCTGTGTGACTGCAGGAGGGGTCTCATACACGTATTATACACAACTAGCGACTTCGTCGTATCGTATTCATGCTAAATCGTGCCTTTTTATATATAGTAGGTAAATACACGACAGTGGGCCACGGTGGTAGTGGTAGGGAAGGGAATGGTGGGTGAATGGGCTATTATATCATGAGACACAGACAGACTGTTGCTAAGAACCAGCAGAGTTCTCAATGGGTTATTACACGGCAGAGCGGCACAGTGTACTGTCTATGCTTGTTCCCGAGTGCTAGTCGACTGTGTTGTCCATGATTTGTACATAGTAACCAACGAAATTGGGATCTCATTTGTTTCTCACGAGAACAGTAGATCAGAAAACTACAATAATAAACTTTGATTTCGGCATTCTTCGAAGTAAATCATAAGAGAAAAAGTCTATCTATGTATAGTCCTACACGGAATTCTAACGTTTTAAATGTAGTAGGTAAATAAGGACCGGTTTCGTGTGCGAGTGGCCCTTATCTCCGAGTAGCTGACATGTAGTAATATCAGAGGCACAACGAGGATATCATTATATACCTGTAGTCCCTTCCACCCAAGTTGTGTTAGATTTTTCTAGTTTCATAATCCGATTTGATTACTTTTCCCGACGCGTCCGGCATTACTACCATGTCAGGTATGACCGACTCTCCCCGACCTTAAGATTTCGGTGTACCCCCATTCTATACGCAAGTATTTTATACTGATTTGTAGGGGAGACAGAGGCGATTATAGCTCTGAAATCCGTTTTCTAATATTTTAAATAGAACAGGGACCATGTCTAGATGGCGTCTGTGACACCATACGGACAGATCACAAGATTGCAGTCGATGACACACAGAGTTTCACTCACTTCTCGTAGGAATTAAACAATGACACTTAAACATGAGTAGGAGATACATCTAATCTATAATCGTTCCAAATATGAAAAAGATTGGCCACTTCAATCTTCTGATATTTGCTAGTCCCTTTCCGCTGTTGCTAGCACTGTTGGTGCTGCTGTTGATGTCTGTCTAGGCCTAATGTCACGAGACTACTGAAACAGGTCCCAGAAGTTATTAAACTTTGCATTATTGGTATATAGACCTATCACCTGGCCCGGGGCCCAGCCGGGTCTGGGGCCCACCTGCTCTCTGATCTCATTTGCGAGGTTATAAAAGGAGGAGGTGTGATCGAGAAGAGTCTGCATGTCGACTTTTTATTCACGATTCTCACCGAGGCGATGGTCGGGATGAATCAGGAACAAATTTCGATGTCTTATGGGCTTAACAGTAAGAAGCGAAGGGATGTATTTTATGGGACAAAAGACCTCGAACGGAAATTGCTACGGGCTCACTAACTACGTTTTCTCTTATTACTATATACCTGTGTGCACATGGCTATCAAATACTGCCCTCTGCTTGGGGTTCGTGTCTGCTGTGATTGTGACTTAATATTAAAATGGCGCTTTTTTCATTGATTTGAGGTATAGAATAATAAGCAAACGTTCTTACTGTGGATGAAACGGTTCTCGTTCTCGGTCAGTCGTCGATTTTATACGGCCTTCTGCCTATGGCGTCAAGCTGTATGAAATCGACGACTGACCTCGAACGGGGACCGTTTCATCCACAGTAAGAACGTTTCCTAATATATTTTGAACTTCAGAGGACTGGCTTCCCACTAGCTGGATAATGAATAAATGACACCCATTCTGCACATTCCGGCTCAGTAGCCCAGCCTGGTAGGCGAAACACATTGCTTGGAAAGGAATCTCATGTTTAGCTGGTTCTACTAGACATCTGTTATAAAACAAATCAGATATATATGTACAGATAGGTGTTTTATTTGAGCGTGCTTATACGCCCTATATACGTTGCCTAAAGGTTAGAGAGGTCACATATAAAGTTCCAGGATACTGCAAAAACTGCGTGCTACTCACTGTGATACTGGGGAAGGAGCAGGGTGCCAGTATCTAAAGTGGGATTCACACCGTGTAATTCATGTACCTCACAGGGTTCAAAACCGCATGAGATTCTGTTCCTTGTAAAGGGAAACTCACACGGTGAGATTCATGTACCTCACAGGGTTCAAAACCTCATGAGATTCTGTTCCTTGTAAAGTGAAACTCACACGGTGAGATTCATGTATCTCACAGGGTTCAAAATTTCATGAGTTTTTTTTCCTTTTTAGGGTTAAATGTCTTAAACAAATACAGCGGGGAAACGTGTCTCAGGGAAATGGAACCCCACAATTCTGACGTTAGGATTGTGTTCCAGTACCGTAGCGAGGTACATGAATCCCACTTTAGAAGCGTGCTCAACTGACCAAGACCAATGACCTAAGACCGATATGCCCGATTTAACTACTGGTGATTGATATATTTGGATCCTAGACTCCGGCACTTGAAGAAATGGCAAGTTGACAGGGTGCAAGTGGGTTACAGATAGCAATATAACCCAAGCCTTTCAATTGTTATTCATTTAAAATTTCTTTTTTTTTGTATTCAAAAATTTGTTTAAAGACGTTACAGACGTTCATCCGCTACCAGACGATCTTCCACGCTGGCATCATTACATGACAGGACATATACAGTACAATACTAGACAAGACAATATGCTCATTCACTCACACATTTACCCTAGTTTGTCACATACAATACTATTATCATTACACACAGCTCCAGTCTTCTGACCGTTTATATACTGGTTTATATGACCTTTCATATCATATTTTGGATTTCTTCCTTCACTCTCATTTTATAGTTGTCTCCTTCCAATAATTGAGTATCCCTTTTTAATTTATCCCATAATATTGATCCTATATATAAGGGTCTGTATTTTTCTATGTTAGGTCTACTGATCTTTAATTTAATCTTTTGATTTCCCCTAGTTCTATGCAAATGTTCTTCAATAATTGCGTGCTCATTCATCAATGATGAACATACTATCTGCTCCTAATTTGCATAATACGGCTTCGTCCTACTTCTAAGACACACACATTTTTCAGTCCAGACCTCTTCCCAGCCAACTATAACCTGCAGGATGTTTTTTCCATCACTTATCTAATTGCTATTTCTTGCCTTTTTCTCCTCGCCTCCTCCTCCTCCTCTGCGTTGGACCGGCAGCCCTTAGCTCTCTTTGGCCAGTAATGCTTTGCTTCATCAGGGTATGTTTTACATCAAAGCTGCTCTGTGTACCCCCGACGGACACCAAGGTCCAACAAATAAGATTTCCTGGTGCGAAAGGCCCAGATGTGAAATCAATGGAAGGGGACATCTCTTGAAATGCTCACAGCTCGGTGGAACCGTTGAGGACATAACACACTGTACGATTTTTGGAACATTGATGTACTTTTGTCGGCGACAAAGTAACGGTAATTTGTCTCAGGCGAGCCATCCTAACGGAGTCGGCCGCAGTCGGTAGATGTAGGACAGCTAGGCAAGTGTCAGTCAACGATTATAGAAACCACCCGCTTGAGATGTTCTTTTGTTGCTGTTGATTTGTCGATCAATGCTCCTAAATCATTTGCCAAAGGTTTATCAACATGTTGATAAATCCAGTCGCAGACAACAGAATGTTGGTAAATGGCCCCTGATTGGATGGCCGACAATAGCAATGGCCAATGGCTCTCGATGATCAAGGATATCTAATTCCCAAGGGTGGGCTGGCACCCAACATGTTGATAAATCCAGTTTCAGACAACGGAATGTTGGTAAATGGCCCCTGATTGGATGGCTGACACGGGCTTAGGGTTACGTAATTCGCCTGCAACAAGTTCACCAACTTCTATACGATTTGGGAACTAATCGTTCAACCCTGAATCGGTAGATGTGTTTTAGGCTTAAAGGTCATAATACACTGTGTGATTTAGGAACATGAATGTTCCATTCTCGGCGACAAAAGAAGAATCGTAAGCACAGACGAGTCTTCAAAACGGAATCAGTCAGTGTAGCAACCCCCTCCAGAGACTTGAATTTAGGAACCTGTTCCTTCCCGTTGTCGGCGACAAATGAGAAATACCCGCCATTGTGCTTAAGCCTGGTGCCCATCTACCGATTCAGGGTTGAGCGATTAGTTACCAAATCGTATGTGAGTCTGTCAACTGGTCGTAGGCAAATTACGTAACCCTTCGCTCGACCGGTGGATATTGAGGATATGGGGTGCTGGATATTAGTCCTAAGCAAATCGGTCTACTAATCGGTGGCTCACCCTTGCCTAGCTGTCCTACATCTACCGACTACGGCCGACTCCGTTAGGATGCCTTGGGTGACACAAATTACCGTCCGTTTGTCGCCGACAAAGGTACATGAATGTTCCGAAATCGGTAGATGGGCATTGGGCTTTACTAATTTCAGCCCCTCCATAGTCGCTGGGTAATGTCAACTGTGCTATGCCACATACAGACTCAGCGATTTACCTCCCAGAGACTGGTTCCGCCAATAGATTTAAAACTTGTTCCTTTATCGGTAGCCTCTAGTCTCCGAGAAAATAATAAGTCAGTCGTCCAGTGTGGATAAAATTTGCTTAGGATAAATTCCCAATAATTTCCACCATCCCCATTTGTAAATTCCGCTGTGGTGGTCGACGCCCTGAACCAATTCGCCTGAGACATGTGAAGACTAGATTACGATTAAGGGAGTTAATCGATGGAAACTGTACTTATATAGAACGTCCTGACCATGCTGTACAAGTCACAGAACGAGATGGTAATTTACTGTTTGTACGGACCGAGGCGTTTATGCCGAGTTCCGTCCAAATGGTAAATTAGCATCGAGTTCTGTGACTTGTGCAAGCATGGTTGGACGTTATATATTTACTATATACCTAAAATTAAAAGTTTCATTTTTCTTAACAACCAAAATTTAAATAAATGTGTATGGCTAGGTGGTCCGTATTTAAGTATTTTAGTCATATGCCAAAACGGTGCGTATAAAAATTTACAGTATATAGGGCATGGGTATATAGTAAAGTGTGTTCTCCCGTTTAAGGTCATTTTCCACTGGCCGATAATTCGGCACCGATCTGCAGTCGGGAATCACCGATCGATTATTTTGGTATAACGACGCCAGATCGGTGAATGGAAACAGCCTGGTATTTGAAATGGTCAGTGTTTCATCTAGCAGGGACCATGCAATAAGACCACCACCGACCGACTTGGGTAATAACAGACACAATCAACATGCTATGATCTCATCGATGAGGCTCAACTTTGCAGCCTGGAAACTCCATCGTTATCGTGTAAAAAAGAGGTATCCAATGCACTAATGGAAAATGGCGATATGCCGGTTTCCATTGGCCAATGAAAACAGTGCCAATTAATCCCCTAAAAGTCTGTCACTGGTGCCACTGACTGTGTGTTATTATTGAATAATCGTCGAGGGTGGATTATGGACTATTTCTACCCTATTATACCGATCTACTTTTCACACTAAAACCTTGAGGATCACCGTTGAAATCAAATCGTTTTGATTCTGTCAGTCTGTGAGAATATCGGTCGGAGGTGGCCCTATCATATGATCCATGTCAAATTAATCGGTCAGTATTTCTCTGAAAGTCTTGTTTCTTCTTCTTCTTCTCCTTCTCCTTCTCCTTCTCCTTCTCCTTCTCCTTCTCCTTCTCCTTCTCCTTCTCCTTCTCCTTCTCCTTCTCCTTCTCCTTCTCCTTCTCCTTCTCCTTCTCCTTCTCCTTCTCCTTCTCCTTCTCCTTCTCCTTCTCCTTCTCCTTCTCCTTCTCCTTCTCCTTCTCCTTCTCCTTCTCCTTCTCCTTCTCCTTCTCCTTCTCCTTCTCCTTCTCCTTCTCCTTCTCCTTCTCCTTCTCCTTCTCCTTCTCCTTCTCCTTCTCCTTCTCCTTCTCCTTCTTCTTCTTCTTCTTCTTCTTCTTCTTCTTCTTCTTCTTCTTCTTCTTCTTCTTCTTCTATTATTATTGCTGTTACTATTATTATTATTATTATTATCATCATCATCATCATTGTTATTATTATTATTATCAAACTATTCATTCTGTAGTATTAAAGTTATTCCATGAATAGAAGATCGGTACCGAATAACGAATAATCTGCCAATGGAAACGAGCCTCAAGCCCAACTGGCGCCAGTACCTCTCCCCCACCCCCACCTACTCCCGCCTGCCAACCTCCTCCTGCCTATTGGGACACCTTTGGGATCACTACTGAATTCAATTCTTCTTATTATTATTATTATCATTATTAATATTATCATCATCATCATCATTATTGACTTTGTCATTATCATTATTATCAAACTATTCATTCTGTAGTATTAAAGTTCTTCCATGAATAGAAAATCGGTACCGAATAACGAATAATCGGCCAATGGAAACGAGCTTCAAGCCCAACTGGCGCCAGTACCTCTTCCCCACCCCTCACCCCTCACCCCCCCCCCCCCCCCACACCCACTCCCACCTGCCAACCTCCTCCTGCCTATTGGGACACACTGCAGGGACCACGACTGACCAATGAGCAGTGCCCTTGTACCGGTGTCTATAGCACTGGTCATCGCCTGGCACATACGGGTTCTATGGGCACTAGCCCCGACACGAGCTTGAGCCGGTGTTGGTGATTGGTCCGCCTCTATACATACAAGCCTCTGCTAGCCAATCAGGGCTCTCCATACATAACACCTCGGGAGGTGGGATGTATGGCGGGGGCCCGGTCGTAGATCATCGGGTACCCCGCCTGCTTTGTCAATTAACTCTTATCGGGGCCTAATGTTGTTTAATCTTTAGGGGACGGATGAAGCGATCTGACTTATGAAACACCCCCATGTGGCGTCCCTCCTGCGTCTCTGCCTGCGTCTCCGCCATGATGAAGTGAGACGCTCAGAGCTCTAATGTAGAGAGGGGATAGTTTATTTAGAAATATTTATTGACAGATTCTTCTTATGATTTCATATGGTTCATATATAGGGGACAGAGCCATTGTTAGTTCACGAAGCAGTCACTAGTTGGTCGGGGGACAAACCTGTACTCTGGCTCTTTGTTCTTACGAGATTCAACTGCCTTTCAATATTTTACCATGGTTCCCTTGACTCTCTACACCCATCCAAAAGCAAAATAACATAATGATTAAACCCAAGACAGGATAGTTTCTATATGGAACACTTTATATAAATATTTGAGCAAGCCTAAAGTAGTGACATTTCCCAATTATCACTCACTTCTTTTCCACCTCCTTTAGTGAAGAACACCTACTTTTTCACCTCCATTAGTGAAGAACACCTACTCGGGGGGCGTCATGGCAGCACCCATGGATCATAGGCTATATGCCGTATACAAGAAAACCCTGCTTCTGGGACAACCCACAAAAGGGAACACCCCGCTTAAGGGGACGGTTATTATTGCGTGCTATTCACTGCCATTGACCCACTTGTGCTTGATATGTTTGGATCCTCGACTCAGGCAGTTGCAGAAATGGCAAGTTAACTGACTGCAAATGGAGTTACAGAAAGCTTTTCAGAGACTAAATGTAACCCAAACCTTTTAATTGTTATTCATTTATAATTGCACGCTCATTCATCAATGAGTTGTATGTTGCGTTTCCTTATTTAATTTGTTCCAGATAATCGTTCCATAATGCAGTGGTGACCTTTTAGACAGATCAGTTTTTGATTTTGATGCTTATCTTTATGCTACTACATGTTTTTGGCCTGACAGCCTTTCAATCTGATACAAGATTTTCAGAATTTGTACACTACCAATACAGGTGTTTCCGTTTAACGCCACCTAACGATGAGTTCCTTAGTTAGGCCCGGCGTCCACCTACTACGATATGGCTCCGATATGGTCTACGATGCACCTCCCGATAAAAACATCAAAATCGTGTCAGAAGGTCACCTAATATCGGGGCAGTTGACCACGTTTCTGCGATTAGGCACCGAAAAAAAACCATTACGATGCGTGGTTGATTGGCATGTCTAGACATATGTCTACGATATTGCACCTTCACGATATGTCTCCGATATTTGCTTTTTGTATCGGTGCCATATTGGTAGGTCTAAATTTTTATCGTAGTAGGTGGACGCCAGGCCTTAAGCACCAGATCCACTAAGGTGATTTTCCATGCGAATTTGGGTTCGCAGACGTTCGCAAACGTTCGCATGGACATGCGAATGCCTTGCGACAATATTAAGAGAAAACATAGTTACTGAGCCCGAAGGGATGGCCGTTAGAGGTCTTTTGATGTCATAAATACGTCCCGACGCCGAAGGCGGAGAAACGTATTTATGGCATCAAAAGACAGAGAATGGCATCCCTTCGGGCTCAGTCACTACGTTTTCTTATTATTACATACCTAAATATCAAGAAAAATGCCATTTTTATTCTTATTTTATGTACCTGTTGACCTGATACATTCGCTATGGCCACTGTGCGCCCGAATATTCACTACGGGCGCAGTGCGCCCGAAAATTATTCATACTGCCACCCTAGCAGCGGGTAGTATTTCATAGAAGTTCGGGCATAGGCATGTTATAATAAATATATTGAATATCATCGCATGGGATTCGCACAGTCGCCGCACAGTCGCATGGATCGCAGACGCATTCGCTTGGTCGCCTTAGTAGATCTGGCGCTTAAATTAGGCTATCGCTCAGACAAACACAGCCGAGTGCGACGTCACACCTCAAGAGTCACACAGAAATCACACCTAGAGTATGAACGGTGGGTGTGATTGCAGGAGCGTTGTTTTTTTAGACAGATTAGACTTCTGAGCAAATCCAGACATAGTATTAACGAGTATGGTCTGTCTTAAGCCTGATGTCCATCTACCGATTCAGGGTTGAGCGATTAGTTCCCAAATCTTATAGGAGTCGGTGAACTTGTCACAGGCAAATTACGTAACTCTTCGCTCTACCGGCGGACATTGAGGAGATGGGGTGGTGGATATTAGTCCTAAGCAAATCGGTCTACTAATCGGTGGCTCACCCTTGCCTAGCTGTCCTACATCTACCGACTACGGCTGACTCCGTTAGGTTGCCTTTGGTGAGACAAATTACCATCAGTTTGTCGCCGACAAAGGTACATGAATGTTCCGGAATCGGTAGATGGGCATTGGGCTTTAACTTCATACTGCTGATTTGCAGTAGTAATAGGACCCAGCGCAACCTCTCTCTTTCAAGAGTTTCCCCAAATAAGCTTGTTTGAAGGTGTATATTATAAGGAAAACCGACTATGTTTAATATGAAGATTGTTACTCACCCACCCACACAGAAATACACACATCCTGCCTAAAGAAATCGGGGCCAGTATTTGCCATTATCTCGCCCCTGGTATTTTTGTCCCATAGGCTTAACATTGAGAACTCGTTCTCCATGCCCCTACGAGTATTGCAGTCCGTTCTCCTTGGCCTATATCCTGTGCGTCATCCATTCTGTTAGTGTGTACAGGGATGAAATAAATACAGAAAGCAACTCGTTTTGGCCAAAGCACTCATTTGCCAACTCGTTTGAATGCTTATGTGATATTCACTCAGTTGTCGCCTCGTTCATATCACTCCGCATCAAACTGGTGGAGAATGATGATTTTGACCACAACTTGTTGGTTTCCTCTTTGGTCTGTGAGTTCAAGAGGGAGCATTTCAGGTTAAACGCCCAGACTATTTTCCTACTTTATCAGACCCTTAATATGAAATCTATCTCGGGAAAATTCTAATATCGCCTTGACAAATGTAATAAATTTATGCATAAATAGATACAGCTCTCCCGTTTGAAGTAAAAAGTACTTGATCAGTGCAGTATGAAAAGATGCTAATCTAGTCTTATTTATGGACAACTTAATGTGGGCAATAACATGTAAATTGCAAATTACCAATTACTAATTAGAGAAGTGTCGTTAGCAAGTCGGCCTAATGAGTTTTCCGAGACAGGACCATCTATTGCGAAGGCACTTAAAGAGACTGGCACCAGTTCCAGGAGGCAAACTGCCGAGACCAACATTCTTCTTCTTATCTTTATCATTACTATTACATGTAGTATCATTATTATTGTTATTACCATTATCATTAATTTTGTTTTATATTTAGCAAAAACTTTATTCAGCATAACAGAAAGACAATGGTATATTCTCTTCATATACATTTGGAGTATGGAGTTTGGAGCGCTTCAGAATATTCACTCCGCTATTGCCTCGTTCATATTACTCCACACTCCAAACTCGATGGCGAATGAGGACACAGACCAAACACTCATCAGTTTCTTTCCTAGTATTTCATAGAAGTTCCAGTATAAGTATATATGATAAAATCAATGATTAACCCTTTAAGGACGGGTGCCTGTGGCCAAGCTACCGCCTGGGGGATGGGTGCTGGTGGCACTTTATATCTCTAGGGGACTGGTACACATGCAGTCGTTTAAACTCACAATTCAATTGTTTAATCATGTGATATGATATATAATCTTAAATATTTAATTTCTTTTGAATAGAAATACTAATAATAGTATCATACATACATTTCATTAATGTTCCTCCATTATTTTGAGTTAAAAACGATTTTGTAGATTTTTGAGAAATGATGCCTCAAGGCATCATTCGCCCTGGCCTGGATGATGCCTCAATGCATCTTTCGCCCTGGACTGGATGATGCCTCAATGCATCTTTCGCCCTGGACTGGATGATGCCTCAAGGCATCATTCGCCCTTAAAGGGTTAAATGGACAATTATTGATGTCATTAAAAACATCGTTTGTTGTATCTATCACCCATCTTCATGAACAAACCAGACCTGCCCTACCCCCCCCCCCTGCCCCTCCAGTCTGCGACACCCCCACTCTGACCTACCACATGCCACTCCCCCCCTCCCTGCTGGGGACTGGAGGAGTGGCATGGAGAATGGATACCCCGGTCCCCATATTGTATTTTCTGCTGACTAAGCTGTAACAACACATCCCCCTCTCACAGACAGAGGCACCTAGACTTGCTCAAGTCTTTGATTATGAAAATTCATCACATGATTAAACGCAATCAGAATAAAGTTAATTAAAGTATACATCCTTCTCTGACTGGCCCATGTATCTCAGCGAGGAGGGCAGCCATAGGATGCAGGGACTGGAGCCAGTATCCCAGCGAGGAGGGTAGCCATAGGATGCAGGGACTGGAGCCAGTATCCCGGTGAGGAGGGTAGCCATAGGATGCAGGGACTGGAGCCAGCATCACAGCGAGGAGGGTAGCCATAGGATGCAGGGACTGGAGCCAGTATCCCGGTGAGGAGGGTAGCCATAGGATGCAGGGACTGGAGCCAGTATCCCAGCGAGGAGGGCAGCCATAGGATGCAGGGACTGGAGTCAGTATCCCAGCGAGGAGGGTAGCCATAGGATGCAGGGACTGGAGCCAGTATCCCAGCGAGGAGGGTAATCATAGGATGCAGGGCCTGGAGCCAGTATCCCAGTGAGGAGGGTAGCCAAAGGATGCAGGGACTGGAGCCTGTATCCCAGCAAGGAGGGTAGCCATAGGATACAGGGACTGGAGCCAGTATACCGGTGAGGAGGGTAGCCATAGGATGCAGGGACTGGAGCCAGTATCCCGGTGAGGAGGGTAGCCATAGGATGCAGGGACTGGAGCCAGTATCCCAGTGAGGAGGGTAGCCATAGGATGCAGGGACTGGAGCCTGTATCCCAGCGAGGAGGGTAGCCATAGCATGCAGGGACTGGAGCCAGTATCCCAGTGAGGAGGGTAGCCATAGGATGCAGGGACTGGAGTATCCCAGTGAGGAGGGTAGCCATAGGATGCAGGGACTGGAGCCAGTCTATGAGGCACCTTGTCCTTTATGTGGGTACCTAAATACCTCCCAGCAGCTCTCTAACCTTTACAGCCTCGCGAACCATCTCCTGCCTTTTCTGTTGTAACAAGGCCATAAGAGTATGAGTATGGAAATCTCCACAAATGTAGTCAGGAAGACATATCGGAGACATATCGGGAAGGTGCAAAATCGTAGACATATGTCTAGACATGCCAATCCACAACGCATTATACGGGGTTTTGACCGGTGTCTAATCGCAGAAACGTGGTCAACTGCCCCAATATTAGGTAACCTTCCGACGCGATTTTGTTTTTTTATCGGGAGGTACATCGTAGACCATATCGGAGCCATATCGTAGTTGGTGGACGCCGGGCCTAATACACCACAAGAAACTTCCTTAACCCTTTAAGGACGCATGATGCCTGGAGGCATCACCGCGCTAAAGACGCATGATGCCTGGAGGCATTACCGCACTAAAGTTGCATGATGCCATGAGGCATCATTGTCCCAATATTAACAAAAATATTAACAACGAAATAATAGAACAATATTCATGGAATTTTCAGAATATGTAGATATAACATCATATTTAGTATTTCTATTAAAAAGAAATAAAATATTTATGATTATGTATCATATTGCATGATTAGAAACTTGGATATCAGTTTTAACTATTATTTGGCCATCCTCTAGCCAGACAAACTGCCACCAGCACTCGTCCTTATGGGAGTAGCTAGGCCCTAGGCAGCCGTCCTTAAAGGGTTAATGCAATATATATCCTACGGTGAACCCTACGCACCCTCTATCCAGGTACTAACACAATATTTGCCTGTATAGATTCTCCCTCTAGCCACAGTAATGGAGCATGCCTGCCGAACACCTACATAAGGGAAAATAGCCATCACATGGGCCGCTGAAGCCTCCCGCTGCAGACCTTTACTCAGGGCAATCTCGTGTTTGTGTGGATATTACGGGAGCGGGGGGCGACCACGGGGTGCCGGAGCCTGTCTTCAGATCGCTCCCATGTCTCCCACTCCCCGCCTGGCGTGTAACAACTCGTTATTCCGTAATTTGTCAACTCACTCCGTCGATATTGCGTCAGTGTCAAGCTAAATTGGACCAAATACATAGAATTTGGACCGGCAATTTGTATGACAAGACCTGGGGTTGGATGGTGGTGGAGGTGGTGACGGTGGCACTCTCCCAGCAGATCTTTCGTGGTGATAGCGCTTACTGATCTCTGCTTGAACCCAACGCTGGTTCCCCAGGGAAAGCAGCCAACATTTCAGATTCTGAATACATAGAATTTGGACCAGCAATTTGTAGGACAGGACCTCGGGTTGGATGGTGGTGATGATGGCGGTCTCCCAGCAGATCCTTCGTGGCGCTAGCTCTCACTAATCTTTGCGTGGTTCCCCAGGTATCCACTAGAACCAAGGGGAACCAGCCATCATTTCTGATTCTGACTACATAGAATTTGGACCCTCATTTTCTACTACAGGACCTTTGGTTTGATGGTGGTAGAGACAGCAGTGGCACTCTCCCAGCAAATCTTTTATGGCGATAGCGCCTACTAATCTCTGCTTGAACCCAACGCTGGTTCCCCAGGTATCCACTAGAACCAAGGGGAACCAGCCAACATTTTGGATTCTGAGTACATAGAATTTGAAACAGCAATTTGTACACAGGACCTCGGGTTGGATGGTGGTGATGATAGCGGTCTCCCAGCAGATCCTTCGTGGTGCTAGCTTTCACTAATCTTTACGTGGTTCCCCAGGTATCCACTAAAACCAAGGGGAACCAGCCAACATTTCGGATTCTGACTAGATAGAATTTGGCCCCGCGATTTGTACACAGGACCTGGGGTGGATGGTGGATGGTGGTGGTGGTGGTGGTGGAGGTGGTGGCCGTGGTGGCGGCACTCTCCCAGCAGATCTTTCGTCGTGTTAGCGCTTACTAATCTCTGCTTGAACCCAACGCTGGTTCCCCAGGTATCCACCAGAACCAAGGGGAACCAGCCAACATTTTGGATTCTGACTACATAGAATTTGAAACAGCAATTTGTATTACAGGACCTGGGGTTGGATGGTGGCTGCGGTGGTGGAGGTGGCGGTGGCGGTGGCACTCTCCCAGCAGATCTTTCGTGGCGATAGCGCTCACTAATCTCTGCTTGAACCCAACGCTGGTTCCCCTGGTATCCACTAGAACCAAGGGGAACCAGCCAACATTTCAGATTCTGAATACATAGAATTTGGACCCTCATTTTCTACTACAGGACCTTCCGTTTGGATAGTGGTAGCGACAGCAGTGGCACTCTCCCAGCAAATCTTTTATGGCGATAGCGCTCACTAATCTCTGCTTGAACCCAACGCTGGTTCCCCAGGTATCCACTAGAACCAAGGGGAACCAGCCAATATTTTGGATTCTGACTACATAGAATTTGAAACAGCAATTTGTACACATGACCTGGGGTTGGATGGTGGTGGAGGTGGAGGTGGTGGTGGCGGTGGCACTCTCCCAGCAGATCTTTCGTGGTGATAGCACTACTAATCTCTGCTTGAACCCAACGCTGGTTCCCCAGGTACCCACTAGAACCAAGGGAAAGCAGCCAACATTTTGGATTCTGAGTACATAGAATTTGAAACTGCAATTTGTATGACAGGACCTGGGGTTGGATGGTGGTGATGGTGGCGATCTCCCAGCAGATCCTTCGAGGTGCTAGCTCTCACTAATCTTGGCGTGGTTCCCCAGGTATCCACTAAAACCAAGGGGAACCAGCCAACATTTCAGATTCTGACTACATAGAATTTGGACCCTCAATTTTTACAACAGGACCTCGGGTTGGATGGTGGTGGTGGCAGCTCCCAGCAGATCTTTTGTGGCGATAGCGCGTACTAATCTCTGCCTCAACCCAATGTTGGTTCCCCGGGTATCCACTAAAACCAAGGGGACCAGCCAGCATCTCGGATTCTGAATACATAGAATTTGAACCAGCGATTTGTATGACAGGACCTGGGGTTGGATGGTGGTGATGGCTGCGGTGGTGGAGGTGGGGGTGGCGGTGGCACTCTCCCAGCAGATCTTTCGTGGCGCTTACTAATCTCTGCTTGAACCCAACGCTGGTTCCCCAGGTATCCACTAGAACCAGGGGAACCAGCCAACATTTTGGATTCTGAGTATATAGAATTTGAAACTGCAATTTGTATGACAGGACCTGGGGTGGATGGTGGTGATGATGGCGATCTCCCAGCAGATCCTTCGTGGCGCTAGCTCTCACTAATCTTTGCGTGGTTCCCCGGGTATCCACTAAAACCAAGGCGAACCAGCCATCATTTCGGATTCTGACTACATAGAATTTGGACCAGCGATTTGTACACAGGACCTCGGGTTGGATGGTGGTGGTGGCAGCTCCCAGCAGATCTTTTGTGATGATAGCGCTCACTAATCTCTACTTGAACCCAAAGCTTGTTCCCCAGGTATCCACTAAAACCAAGGGGACCAGCCAGCATTTCGGATTCGGAATACAAAGAATTTGGACCAGCAATTTGTACAACAGGATGGAAGGTGATGGTGGTGGCACTCTTCCAGCAGATCTTTCGTGGTGATAGCACTTCATAATCTCTGCTTGAACCCAACGCTGGTTCCCCAGGTATCCACTAAAACCAGAAGGAACCAGCCAACATTTCTGATTCAAAAAGGGGTAACTGTCAAAGGTCATTTAACTCAAACAACTTCAGAATTTAGGATATATGAAAAACTGGCGTATATGGGCCAAATTTTGTCCCAAGAAGGCAGGTCGGGGCAAAGATATAAATGGACTGGTTCTCTGCCTGAACAATGGGACAGGTAACGTTCAGCTAGACCAACAAGTGAGCGACCTTGAACTTTCACTGGTTCCCCGCTGATTTGCAGTGGCAAGGAGAGCCAGCACAACCTCTCTCCCTCATGAGGTTCCCTAAATAATTCACTAGTACTTGTTTATAATGTACGATGATACAAAATAAAGTAATATCAACCTTTCAAAAGCAAAAAGATTATTAGAATACTTCTTTGAAAAAAGATTTTGCCATGTAAACCAGCGTAAAAATGGCGGCTGTTACCCATGATGCACCAGGAAAATGGCGGGCGTTACCTGGCCTAGTATCTGAGTGGGCACATAGGCCAGGGCCCTGTTTTTTAGTCACGACATAATCGGCCAACGATTCCTTAAGACATCTCTGCAATTGGAAGACTGTTTGGAAGACACAAAATGGCGGCTGTGCTATAGACACGGTCTCAGTGCGGCGCGCTCGATCGCCGCTAAAAGTGTCTCAAGTATAGAACTGTCTCAGGTTCTATCAAACCTCACTGTGCGTATATAGAGGATTTCCTGTGCTTCTAATACGAATTAAGCAATGAAACTTTAACACGAGTACGGGATACATATAGCCTATAATCGTACCAAATATGAAGAAGAACGGCCGTATAGTTATGAAGTTATCGGCGTTTGAATATGAAACATTGAGCTATCGATCGGATATCGTACAGCACTCTCCTAGCAGATCTTCCGTGGTATAGCGCGCGGAATCTCTGCTGGGAGAGTGACATAAGCGCAGTCAAGGTCAAGGTCGCCGCATAAATTAGATCACTGATAGAGCAACATTTGGTATGACGAATTTCACACGCCGATAACTTCATAACGGTGCGGCCGTTTTTCTTCATATTTGGTACAATGATAGGTTATATGTATACCTTACTCGTGTTAAAATTTGCTTAATTCCTACGTGAGGTGAAGTTGCGCATTCTGTACGACATGTCCATAGATGTCTTAGGTCTAAGACACTTTGGAAGACATTTGGAACCACGTGACCCTAAAGATGTCTTGTCTATAGTACACCTGACTGCAGCCTAAGTGCTCTTGACGGACAATCGTTGGCCAATCTCCAAAGATGTCTTATCTATAGTACACTGACAGCTGTAAGATATCTTACAAAGAGGATATCGTGACTGAAAAACAGGGCCCAGGCTTCCAGGCAAAGATATAAGCAGGATGGGCAGCAATCCCCATTGAATTCAATCGTGATGATTATGGCCCATTCAAACATGTGGAGTATTGTTTAATTTACAAATCGAATGCGGTTCTGGATTTATCTCACCCCTTTCACTGAAATCAAATAGCATAACAATTTCAAGACAATATTAATTCAACATAATATCAAGAATAATTCTAATCACTTCGCAGATCCAGTTGATTGGTAGCTATGACACCATCTCATACTTATTCCGCCATGACCGTGGCATAGTATTTTCACTATACCGGGGTGATCTTGAATATTTTTTCCTAACGTTATTCCTATGGCTAAATTGTACCAGGAGTGAGAATAAGGTCAGGGTCTCTGCTAGGAGAGTGTGGCAGCGGTGGAGGATGCGGGGGATGGCGAACGGCGACATGGTAACTTGCCACGCATTACATTGTCATTGTTGTCGACTGCCGCTAGGTGAAGCCTCCATGTGTCCCCCTGGCGGCACAAATCACACTGACACGCTTCGCGGATACCAGCCAAGCGTCAATGCCATCTGGTGGTGGTGGAAAGGAATGAAGAATTAAAAGTGCGCATGCCAAACGTTTAAAAGAATCAAACTCCTGGAAGCTGAGGAGGGAAAAAAACACTGTCATTTCCTTGTTGGCTGTTTTCTATTCAATTTTCATCCGATTCGGGCTGCTAACTTCGCTGCGGGTCTGCCATGAAGAGACGTCCGATATTTCACTATTGGTTAGCAACAAAAAGGACCAGTGGAGAGCGTCGGTCATCGTGGCTGCGGGACCAGCCTGAAAGGTTGGCGACGTGACGGGCAAGCGAGATGTGTTAAGGAGACCTGCGGCCGGCAGGGTGGGCCCCCGCCCCGTGCCCGGCCCCCGCCCGGCCCCCGCCCGGCCCCCGCCCGGCCCCCGCCCGGCCCCCGCCCGGCCCCCGCCCGGCCCCCGCCCGGCCCCCGCCCGGCCCCCGCCCGGCCCCCGCCCGGCCAGGTGGTCCATAAAGCCCGTCCACGCTCTCTCCAAGCATAGATCCTTCTAGATTGGCCGCCACCTCTGTCTCAACTCTGTTCCGAACACGGGGTTAGTCAGGTTAAATATCTGCGGTATGCTCCTCGATAATTCTGTCCTAAGTGGGTTCTTAAAACCAGAAATACTTTATTCAAAACTCAAGGACGACCTCCAGGTTATTAAACAGCACCCAGTGTAGTATCTCTACGCTGACCTGCTAGTTGAGGCAAGATCCCCCCCCCCCCCCCACACACACACGTTAGTTCCTTCGCTCTATCCTACCCTTGATATAAAATCCCATAGGCTTAACATTGGGTTTCAGTATGCCACGCTGACTGGCATACGGACTTGTATATGCCACCAGCGGCATACAGCATTGTTATCACATAATATTCCAAATTCGAGGAGATAGGGTAGGATAAACTCAAAACCTGATTCATTTTAATCTTGTCCAATGTATTCCACTCCTGAAGTTTTGGCTCCGGACTTCACTCGGCTTCGCCTCATGAAGTCACTTTGCCAAACTCCAGTCGTGGAATACATTGGACAAGATTAAACCTCATCCAGTTTTACGATAAATCTTCATACCTACAATTTGCACAGGTACAGTACAGACCTTTAGGTCAAGGTCATACTGGTTCTCTTGCTATCTTTATGCCTAAGATCTGCGCAGGTACAGTACCCTGTGGTGCAGGCTGTAGGGTCAAGGTCACCTTGCAGATCAGTGGTGCGAAGCTCTTCAGGAAGTAAGGTGCAACACAGCCACCACTGCACACACATATCAACACCCACTCTAACCGTTACAACGCCCGTCAAAGTTCAGAGTGGTGAATACACTGGCCACCAGAGCACACTGACGTCAGCTCTAGTGGAGTCCAATCTGAGCCACCTTGACTAGCACTCTCCGAGCTGATCTTCTCATTGCCAGAATAAGAATTTACTTCTTCTTAACTCATTACATCGGTGAGATTCACAGAGAGAGCTGTATTATCCACAATAGGTGCATGTCAACTCTAAGACTGTCAGAACGGCTTTGGAGATACACAAGAATATGACCACGTTTACGATTTAATCACGATTCAATTAATGTGTTAATCTCAGGCAGAATTTTAATATTGAAATATACTATATTATTGGAAATATTGAATGCAACGGAATAATTTGTACATCTTGTTGTTTGTATTGACGAGGCGCACAGCTTCAGCGACTGCTGGTAAGTTTTTCGGCCACAGGGGGCGTCATAGGTCCCATCCACATATTACCACATATATACAACATCTTATTATACTTTTTTTTCAAGCACTAAAACAATCAAATTGAAAAATGTACCTGTGGCGGGATAATAGCTCCAATATGAAACTAGTATAGTATTTTCAGACAATTAGACTGGGGCCTGTTGAATAATTTAGGCTCATGCATAAAGACTCTTTTCTGTAAGCCATAGAGACCCAGGGACAATGTGTGTCAACTTAATACAACATTTATGGACGACCTTATGGACGGCTAATACTGTCCTAGCCAATAGACTTAGATATCATTAAACGATAACCCCTTGTACAAGGTGCAGAAAAGGGTCTTCATGTGCGACCCTAGATTATTAAACAGGCCCCTGGAGCAGAGATCAATAAGCCAAACTCAATGAAAGATCTGCTTGGAGAGTGACCTCCACAAGAGGGACGCTGGTCCCGAACGCGCCGGAGCTGGTTATGGGCGCGATATGTATCCATACATCAAAGAATAACCGTGTCCGGACAGTACCAGCGACTCAGGAAGCCGCCATTGGCTCTGGTAAACCGTAAAATGACCAGAACAGACTATTTATCGGCGAAACAGTGGCAGGGAAACCTCGTGGTTCGCCCCGGGAATACTAATACGCGCGGAGGGATGCTGGCGGGGGTGTTAAAAGGCCCGGCGGTCTCTATCCGGAATACTTATGTGAAGCAGACGACATTTGGGAGCCAGTCTTTGTGCGGCGCCGAACTATTGTTCTATATGAGCGACGCCATCTTGGATTCTACCTGCTACATGATGGGACAAGCTCAATGTAGATGTAGATCTGGGGCCCGTTTCATAATCTAGGATCGTACATGAAAACCCTTTTCCGTACCTCGTATTTATAAGGGTTGTCGTTTAATAATATTTAAGTCTATTCGCTAAGACAGTATTAGCAGTCCATAAGGTTGTAAATAATTGTTGAATAAAGTTGCCCCACATTGTCCATGCGTCTCTATTGCATGCAGAAAAAGGTATGCATGTACGACCCTAAATTATTCGAGGGGCCCCAGTTCTGTTCTGCCATTCACTCTAATGTTACTACCTAACATTATAGGATCTAACTGTAAAAGCATTCTATCAGGGGGCTGTTTCACTAGTAGGGGGTCAAAGCGAGAGGTAGGACTGGAACAGTGGCACCAACAGTGGCAAGCCCAAATTCGCGTTTCATCAGTGCTCTCGCTGTTGAGGTGAGACCAACTCTCACTGTTGGCACAGCCCTCGCTATGCACACGCGTTTGACATTCGAATTTATTTGTCAACGGGCCAGTATGACGTAGAATTCCACCCCTTCCCATATGAATTAAGCGGTGAATTTTTTACACAAGTAAGGTATGTATATAACCTATAATCGTCCTAAATATGATGAAATCAAACGCCGATATCTTGGGGCCGGCGTGGCCGTTTTTCTTCATATTTGGTACGATTATAGGGTATATATATAACTTACTCGTGTAAAGATGTTGTTGCATAGTTCCTATGAAAAGTGGGTGAAAACCTTCTATACACGTAACCAACCAGAGGGTAGACCCTCTCACTTACAACAGCTCCACAGTGGCACTAACAGTGAGACCCAATTACTAGCGAAACGGTCACTGCCACTGTTGGTGACACTCCTTTCCCGAGTGCCGTTCACGCTTGGTTGCACCTACTAATGAAACGCACACTGCCGCTGTGCTGCCACTGTTTGAAACAACGAGACTTGTCTCTTCTAGTGAAACGGCCCCCTGAATTAGAAAATGTAGAATAAGAAGGAACTGCATCGAGATCTGCATCCACTGAAAATACTCCATGTGGCTACAGATCTAATGCTGTTCAGATTTGATCTTATCCCTATCACGGAATATCGTAAAACTGGATGAGTCTTAATCTTGGCCACCATATGCCATGACTGGAGTTTGGCAAAGTGACTTCATGAGGGGAAGCCGAGTGAAGTCCGGAGCCAAAACTCCAGGAGTGGCATGTTGTAGCCAAGATTAAAACGAATCAGGTTTTGATTTTATCCTACCCCGTCTCCTCCATTTTGGAATATTACGTGATAAGAATTCTGTATGCCACTAGTGGCATCTAATCTCCGTATGCCAGGCGGAGTAGCATACGGAAACTATGGGATTTTGTATTAGGGGTAGGATAATGATTAGCTAACGTTTGTGCCCTTATTGACCATTAAGTATTTTTTACAGTACTACATGGGCATTGAGTACGAGTCGCCGATGTCAAGCATATGGGAAAACGTACCAGAGGTGAGACAATTAGAAAGAAACCCACGAGATGAAAATAACTTGGTCCGTACTCCACTGAGTTTGACCGCGGAGTAATTTACAAAGCGAAGGTGGAGTGCAGACTCCGTTGTTTTACTCAAGTAGTGTTCTCATCTTTCTCCTTGCTACTGCCAATCAACTACTGAAAGTTCAAGGTCACTTACTCGCTGGTCTAGCTGGGTGTTACCTGTCCCATTATCCTACCCCATATAAAATAAAACCCATAGGCTTAACATTGGCCGACTGTATTCGGGTGAGTATGCAGAATTCTTTTTTATCGCTCTAGTGGGATACATTTCTGAAATGACGTCATGTGAAAAATGACCAATGAGCGAGCAAGACAAGAGCGATAGCGACAGTATCAACAAGCACACGTTATGGAGTTTTATGTTATTTCTTAATATTCTCAAGTAATATAGACAGGGTAGGATAAATTCTAAACCAAACTCGAGTTAGTCGAGTCTTGTTTATCACACTCCAGCAAGGTCTGCTCCTCACTGCACTCAGCTTTGCCTCGCACAGTAATACGCCACCTTGCTGTTGTGCGATAAACAACAACTTGACTAGCTCTCGTTTGGTTTCTCCTAATTGTTCATTGGGGCATGGAACCAGTCTACTGATACGAGTGCATGTATCTTCCCTGTATATTTGATCTTTATACACAACATCTTCGCTGCCGCTCGCATATTACTTCGGGCCAAGTACACCTACTACTTTCAGAATCAGTTTAATATTGGGGAAGTATTCATTACTGACAATGAGAAAGAAAGTCTTGCAATATATTTTTATCTGTTTTATCATTTTAGCCTAGTATGAACATCCATAGGCTTAACGTTAGGACCTCATTCTCAACAGGCTAGCAAGTACGGTAACTCATACTCAATGGGTAAAAAACATAAATATTTCCACTGCACGAAAACCACTATTTTACATATGAATGCGCCCGGCGTATATAAGTAGGTATTTTGCGTCTACAAGGTCATCCTATTCCCCGTGTGTATACACCTCATCTGTCGACGTATATATAAGCGTCCAGTGAACAGGGCTTCACTGAGAGCAGGCGGGGGAAGGTGGCAGGGGTGGGGGTGGGGAGTCGGGGGTCGGGCTTCCTACTGAGGACACCTGTACTTCTACCAACACAAAGGGGGGGAGGTGGCGGGGGCAGAGGATATTTCCTCTCATATACGCCGGGTGTGAAATACAGCCAAGACGTGTCTGTCGTATATAAGGCATGGGCATATATATATGAAAACAAGTCAATATTCAGCCAATACATGCACTTCCGTGATGGCGTATATATGAATAAAACGGTGGTTTTCGTGCAGTGTTCCAGGTTTAAATAAAATCAGAAACATATATTCGTGCTTAGTCTCAGTCCCCATTCTTTAGACAATTCACTCAGCTATCGCCTAGTTCATATTACTCGCACTCCAAACTCGATGGCGAACGGGGACTCAGACCAAATACTCATCAATTTCTTTCTTGATATCTACATCTCGATGTACTTTGCATAACTGATCATAAAGAAATCTTAATAGCAAACCCTCCCACCTGGATCAGTTCTTTGTCTCTCCTCCCATCTCTCACTCTTTTCCTTCCCCAAGGACAACCCTCTGTATTTTCCAGCCTGTATTATCGAGTTTTTTGGCATCTGCAAGCATGGTATGTGATTCTATATCTACTACATACATATATATATATATACCCGAAATTAATAAAAGTCAAACTTAATTTGGCCTAACAACTAATATTTATTCAAAGCGCACGGGACAGTATTCCGTACACCATTTTTACGTTATATGGCAAAACGGTCGGTATTTACAGTATATATATGGCATGAGTATATAGTTAAGTAATAATTAAGTTGATAAGAGATGCTTGCTAAATCACTGTGCAACATTCTAATCTTTATCTCACCCCAGATATTTTTTCTCCATAGACTTAACATTGGAAACTCGTATCTAACACCCATTAGATATTTAGGAAATATATCCAATGGGGGATAATGTCACAAATGTTAGCCCATTAGTCAATATTAAGGGTGAGATAAATTCAGAAACCCATTCAAGTTTAGGGTCAGAGCTCGATCCCATCTCATTTGAATCACATAGCAATTCACGAGGCTTCACCTTGTGAATTACTATGTGATTCAAACTCGATGGGATACGAGCTCAGACCCTAAACTTTCATGGGTTTCCTCTATAGTACATGCCTATTGTGTCTATATCTATTAGCAATGAGTTTACTGAATTAAACAGTCAGCATTCTTTGTAGCTTCTCCCACCAGTCCTGATGTTTGCAGCCCATCTGACATTCTCCGGCCTGGAAGTAGGTGGCGCTACAAACCCCACAGGGCGGCCATTTTGGAGAAGCACCTTCACAATGCTAAGCCTATGGAACCGTTCGGACGTTCATTTATGATACTGTTTAATATGTGAGGATGTTTCAATTACTTCTGACGCAATTCTCCTGTCAAAATTAGACTTCCCTGGCAATTTCAGATTAAATGATTATGTGGTGGTCCCAGTTTAGACTATAAACGCGATGTCAACAAATCGTTGAAACAACCGATTTTCATCGAGTTGGCACGTTTAAATTATGTCTGAATAATGCAAACAATCCTATTTCAACTATTACATGTACATAATTCACAGAAGAAGGTCAATTAGTATAGTGTTTCGCCATTTTAGACTCTGACAGCACTTTGTATTCACCAGCAAGATGGCGGATTGAACTGTTGTCATGTGAATTTGCATAATTTGGAGGGTATTTTGAACCGGAAGTGCCCATCCGGATCGGAGAATGGGATGATTGGCATGTTTACCTTTGCTATCGGTCACACTAGTTCCTAATCTGCCCACATGGTGGCAGGGCATTCTGATAATGATTTGTTAGTGTCAGGAGTGCCCTCACTGGCTTGTGCGGCAGACGGGAACGAGGCTTGTCATCCCTTATTGGCTGTTGGGTCAACAGCCAATCACAGTGCAGAGCACACAAGCTGAACCTGCAGCAACCTTCCCCCTGTGGATTGGTTTTTTTTGGGGTTTTTTTTTCAAGATTTCTTTATTGATTAAATAAAACATGTTTCAATACATAACCATTTGGTCTTGTGTACTTTCAATAAAGTGGGATTTACCGTCAGCAATATTCATCATCGCTGGTTTCAATCGGTTCCCATTTTATTACCCGCCGATTACGGAGTCACCATAGGAAATGTATAGGGCACCTGGAATTAGCTACCCGGAGATTCTGACAAATAGCCCTGTCCATAAAGAGGTTGAATTATTGTGTACTTCAAAATAGGTTTCTTGAATGTTCCTTCAATGCTAATTATTTAGAATCAATCATAAAAATCTCATTTACCATCAGAGATCACTGTCATAACACACCATAATCTCCTCGTAGTTGACGATGTAATATCCTCGCTAATCGCTCGGATATTACTACGCGTCAACTACTCGGAGATTACGGCCACTCGTACACAAAACCAGTGATTATTGTGTATGTAACCTCCTTCAGTCTGTCAATAAAGCAGTCTTCTCTGGCTCATAGTTGTTCCCATACTCCTGTGTCTTTGTTCTGTCTCCCTTTCTCTTAAAGTCTACACTCTTGCTAGGGCCTGTTGAGTATCTTACTCTCGTACATGACAACCTTTTTCCACATGCCAACGAGACCCAGGGACGATATGGGTCAACTTCATTCAACACTAATGGACGGCCTTCCAACGGCTGGGACTGTCTGAGCGAAAAAGCTTGAATATCGTTAAACAAGAACCATCATATGAGGAATATTATTAAACGATAACCCTCGTACGAGGTCTGCTTGTACACTGTATCCTCGTAGGCATAAGTTGTCAAACATTATCTCACCCCGGTATTTTTCTCCATAAGCTTAGCATTAGGAACTCGTACTCAACGGCCGTGAGGTTCGTGTACCCAATACTCAATGGCTAATTGGGTGATTCATTTCATCAACAAATCGTGTTATACGGAATGAGATAAAATCAGAAACCCACTAGATGAAAATAACTTGGTGTGCACTCCACCTTGTTTCACCACAGAGTAATTCACTCAGCTTCGCTTTGTAAATTACTCTGCAGTCAAACTCGGTGGAGTATGGACCAAGCTATTTTCAACTCATGGGTTTCCTTCTAAGAACCCTGCACACTACACTACATTTACAACATGCCACGTTTCTCACGGGGTAAATGGTGGACACTCTGCTACGTTGTGTGAACCCTTTTCACGTCTTCTTTTATTCTGTTTAGTGTATTTTTTTCGTTCCATTGACATTTGTCGTGGTAGGAAAAAATTTGGGATGGGTGCAGGAGTGTTTTTCAAATGGCTAAGCCCCGTCTACATATATACTTCTTTTACTCTGTGTTCAAGATGTTTCATGTTCAAAAGAAAATAGATTTAGTCATTTTTTGGTGAGAAAGCGAAGCACCGTAACATATTCCTTCGTGTACCCTGTACCTTCGTTGTCATGAGTTATTCAAAATATCCCTGTACTCTAGACTTTACAACTGGGTTGAAGCAGAGACCACTAAACCTAGCATGACAAAAGATCTACTGGGAGAATGAGCTTGAATATTATCAAACGATGATGCATGTATAAGGTATCCTTGTACCCTTTTGTTGGAATGAGTTATTCAACAGGGGGCTGTTTCTGGTGCTGGTGCTGGACGAAACAATAACTTCAAAGACAAACTACATCCTAGACGATGTTTTCCATTTAATGTTGAATGACAAAAGAGAAGACATTTTATAAATGAAAGTATTTATATGCAACACCTCCTAAGACCTTTAGGTTACTCTTACCATCAAAACATCTTAGACTTACAAGTAGCCGAGTTTAGTGAGTAGCAGACCTGACAGAGTGGTATAAACATTGACAAGGCTAACTCGAGTTCGGTTTCGTATTTATCCTACCCCATCTCACCGATATACAGAGAATATTTGTTATTATCCATGTTAGTAGTTATCAATGCTGCCGGATCTACTTTCGTTATCTCGTCCCTGATTGGTCCGTTTTTTTATTCACCTCGGTGCATAAATAACACTTTATCCAACGCTATGTCAAATACATTGAGTCAATGTTAAACCTATGGCGTTTTTTATTAGGGGTAGGATAAAGACAATTCTGCGATGCTTTTCTGTCGTTCGTTGTCTATTCAACTGCCCCCTGTAGTCCAGACTTCACAGGGTTGAAGTAGAGTTCAGTATGCCTAGGCAGCACAAAGGATCTGCTTGGAGAGTGCTGGGAGAGTGCGCATGCGCAATGAGACGCCTGCTGCGCGCGCATCCTGGCCGGCGTCTTGATGTTGTCGTCTTCATTAAGATTAAAACACCAACACACGTCTGTTCGCTCCATGCACCCTCCTGTCAGCTCTCAAAAGCATCCCTAATTCCAGCTCGCCTCTTTCTGTCGCTTTCTAGCCGCCAGAGCTCTTAAAATATTCCACCTTTCTAATGCTGATTGAGACGCGAAGCCCTTAACCCTTTAACCCATTAGGAACGGCCGTCTATGACAGAGCTACATCCTAGGGGTCGGCTACTAGTGACTATGTACACTGTCATTGTCCTCTGAACACAGAATTCAAAGGTTTATCATGTGATGTGATATGTTATCCTTAATATTTGTATATCTAGTATCTCGAATTGAAAAATATAATGTTACACCTACATCATGTGCAAATTTCAAGTTTACTGTTAGAATATTTCCTTTGAAAAACAATTTTATAAATATCCAGCAAATTATGCCTTAAGGCATCATCAGCCCTTAAAGGGTTAACTACGCTATGATGCCTGGCGGTATTCCCAGGAGTAGTACGTTATGTTGCCTGGAGGCATTCCCGAGCTTAGTATGCTATGATACCTGGAGGCATTCCTGGGAGTAGTACGCTACGATTCCTTGATCATTTCCGAAATTTAAGTAATTGCCATTTTCTAATGAAAAAAGTGTGAATATTTTGATAATATTTGTCCAGCCTGTGTAAAACTATGTCATACTTAATATCATTACTATTGTATAACATCCTAATTATTTTGGATTTCCTTGGACGTGTGATATAATGACGTCACTGTGGATATTGTGAAAAGTGCCAGTGTACTACAGGGGTGAAAATGGTACTGCAGTGGCGTATTTCAGGGTGTGTATTTGGTGCTATACAGCGTAGTGAGAGGGTTAAAATATTCCACCTTTCTAATGCTGATCGAGACGGCCTCAGCCATGGACGGAGCTACCTAACCTCCGTAATCCATTAGGTTCACTCAGGAGTAAAACTGCTGCGATTTCGTGTCAACGCATTTTTTTGGTCGTCAAAATATACCCAACATAGTAAATTCACAGAGGAAGGAGACTTATTCCGTGAGTGAACTTAAGCATTAAGATTATCAGTGCGCGAAACTAACCACTTTATACATGTTTACGCCTGGCGTATATAGGTATGCTTTTGCGTATACAAGGTCGTCCTATTTCCCGTGTGTATACGCCTCATCTATATGCGTGTATACATAAGCGTCCATGTTGCGGTCATATATGCCACTTCACGAACACCACCATTTTACTTATGAATGCGCCCAGCGTATATAGGTATGCTTTTTCATATACAAGGTTGTCCTAATCCCCGTGTGTATAGTGTATTTACACCACTATTGAATAGTTCCGATCCTTGCCAATTGGGGACACTACTGGTAACATATTTCATTTTCCATTAACCATCCAAGTCTGTATTATATGAAAAATGCAGACATACATTAAAACCCTGCATAAACGGACACCCTATGATCCGGGTCAAGGTGCCCGCTTACACGGAGTTTCCTGATTTTTACTGGCGTTACGTTTAATGCATCCCTAACATCAGGAGCTTTAATTTGATATTAAATACACATACTTTTCATAATTTCTATCAAGGTTCAGCTTATCTTACCAAAAAAAAAAAAAAAATCTTCTAAAATCGTTTTTTTCTGATGCGCGCGGTGATGAGAAACAAGTTTTTTTTGAGTGGCCTAAACATATCTCCACTAGTTTAAATGAATAGCTTTTATTCATTATTATAAATCACCCACGATACCCCAGGGGTGTCGCTTGCCAGGAGAGGTCAAGGAGACTATGGATGAGGTATGCATGGCCAACTATACATAATACAACGTGAATGGATGAGAGCCTATGTATGATGGGCTACATCTGTCCTACCCAAGGATAATTCAGCTATTCAAACCCAAACCCTGTACGACCTCACCTTGGGCCCTCATTCTCCCGATAGCAAAAGGCGGGCGTCCACTAACCACGACAAGGCTACGACAATGGCTTTCCGACGAGGTCCACGACAGGCCTACGATTGGAGGCTTTGTCGTAGCCTTGTCGTGGTTGGTGTACCCTAGTTCCCGACAAGAGGCTACGACAAGGCCACGACAGGCTGCGACTGGAAGCTTGTCGGGGGCCTGTCGGGGGCCTTCCGACAAGGTTACGACAAAATCGAACATGTTCGATTTTGGAGCCTTGTCGTGGCATGTCGTGGCATGTCGGAAGGTTGTCGCAGAGGTCTACGCTAGAATATTTAGGTGGAGCATGCAACCTACGACACGCCCCGACAACGCTGTCGCAGAGCTGCCCTTCTCACGACAAGGCTACGACAAGGCGACGACGGGAACTCTCTTGTCAGGGCTTGTCCTAAACCTGTCGTGCTTGGTGGACGCCCCCACCCCCCCCCCCCCCTCCGAGACAATAAAATGGGCCCCTGGAGTCCCTCATCCCCTCCCTAACCCCACTGGTACACGGTCATCTCGGCCCCATCGGCATCTCGGACCCCTTTTTGTGCGGTCATCTCGGCCCCGTCGCGGCCGCGTTTCGCACTCCCGCTTTCATGGGTTAAGGATAGGGTTAATGTTAGGGAAAGGGTTAGGGTTAGGGTTTGAGATAGGGTTAGGGATAGGGTTAGGGTTAGGGTTAGGGTTAGCATTAATGTTTGGGATAGGGATAGGGATAGGGTTAGGGTTAGGGATAGGGTTAAGGTTTGAGATAGGGTTAGGGATAGGGTTAGGGTTAGGGATAGGGTTAAGGTTTGGGATAGGGTTAGGGTTAAGGTTAAGGTTTAGGAAAGGGGTTATCACACATACATGTATTGTAAGATATGCTTTTGTTTTGTAAGATTGTGGAAAATAGACAAATAATATAATACAACAAAGCTAAGAATCCGTTTTATGGGTATGTAATCACATTGGAAGACATTCACCGTTTTCGCGCATGAAGCTATGAAAGCGGGGGGCCGAGGTGCCGTAGGGGGTCCGAGATGCCAAAGGGGCCGAGACATCCGGGAACCTCAGGACTCTAAGCCATGCGGGACTCTCGGATGGTCTTAATCCAGTACCTCAGTCTGCTGCTCATCTCAATCAGCCGCCTATTTCTCTGCAATGCTCACACCGCGTGATTTCTCGTCCTATCTCGTGAAGCCACGTTCAACCCGTTACCACGCCACTCTTGTCGTAGACGCTGCGTCGGAGCCTTCAGGTCTCACAATGACGAATCGAACCTGACAGCTTCACGATAAGATGAAAGAGGCTGCAGTATAGACTGGCCTCAGTCCCTGTGTCTTAACCCTCCCCCTGTAAACTGGCCTCAGTCCCTGTGTCCTCCCCCTCCCCTGTAGACTGGCCTGAGTCCCTGTGTCTTACCCCTCCCCCTGTAGACTGGCCGCAGTCCCTGTATCCTACCCCTCCCCCTGTAGACTGGCCGCAGTCCCTGTGTTCTACCTCTCCCCCTGTAGACTGGTCTCAGTCCCTGTATCCTACCCCTCCCCCTGTAGACTGGCCGCAGTCCCTGTGTTCTACCTCTCCCCTTGTAGACTGGTTTCAGTCCCTGTATCCTCCCCCTCCCCCTGTAGACTGGTTTCAGTCCCTGTATCCTCCCCCTCCCCCTGTAGACTGGCCTTCCCCCTGTAGACTGGCCGCACTCCCTGTGTCTTACCCCTCCCCCTGTAGACTGG
The DNA here is from genome assembly GCA_950022655.1 of Alentia gelatinosa. Lineage (NCBI taxonomy): Eukaryota > Metazoa > Annelida > Polychaeta > Phyllodocida > Polynoidae > Alentia > Alentia gelatinosa. The sequence goes on along the minus strand of OX465581.1, from coordinate 120,345,443 downwards.
CCTCAGTCCCTGTGTCTTACCCCTCCCCATGTAGACTGGCCTGAGTCCCTGTGTCCTATCTCTCCCCCTGTAGACTGGCCTCAGTCCCTGTGTCTTACCCCTCCCCCTGTAGACTGGCCTCAGTCCCTGTGTCTTACCCCTCCCCTTGTAGACTGGCCTGAGTCCCTGTGTCTTACCCCTCCCCCTGTAGACTGGCCTCTGTCCCTGTGTCTTAACCCTCCCCCTGTAGACTGGCCTCAGTCCCTGTGTCTTAACCCTCCCCCTGTAGACTGGCTTCAGTCCCTGTGTCTTAACCCTCCCCCTGTAGACTGGCCTCAGTCCCTGTGTCTTACCCCTCCCCCTGTAGACTGGCCTCAGTCCCTGTGTCTTACCCCTCCCCTTGTAGACTGGCCTGAGTCCCTGTGTCTTACCCCTCCCCCTGTAGACTGGCCTCAGTCCCTATGTCCTCCCCCTCCCCCTGTAGACTGGCCTCAGTCCCTGTATCCTCCCACTCCCCCTGTAGACTGGCCTCAGTCCCTGTATCCTACCCCTCCCCCTATAGACTGGCCTCAGTCCCTGTATCCTACCCTCCCCCTGTAGACTGGCCTTAGTCCCTGTGTCCTACCCCTCCGCCTGTAGACTGGCCTCAATCCCTTTATCTCACCCCTGGTACAAGTTTAGCCATAGGAATAACGTTTGAAAAAAATACTCAACGATCACCCCGATAAAATTACGATATTACGCCATGGTCATGGCGGAGTGAATATGAGATGACGTCATATGATATTAACCAACTGCATTTGCGAAGTAATTTGAATTATCCTGATACTGTGATGCTATTTAATGGTAATGAAAGGGGTGAGATAAACCCAGAACCCCACTCGAATTGTATAAATACACAATTCTCCACTCGTTTGGATGGGCCGTAATCGTCACTCGGCTTCGCCTCGATGACGCTTGCGGTCCATCCAAACTTGTGGAGTATTGTGTATTTATACGATTCTCGATGCAGTTCTATATAAGTATCCTCCCCTGTAGACTGGTCTCAGTCTCTGTGTCCTACCCCTCCCCCTGTAGACTGGCCTCAGTCCCTGTATCCTACCCCTCCCCCTGTAGACTGGCCTCAGTCCCTGTATCCTACCCCTCCCCCTGTAGACTGGCCTCAGTCCCTGTATCCTACCCCTCCCCCTGTAGACTGGCCTCAGTCCCTGTATCCTACCCCTCCCCCTGTAGACTGGCCTCAGTCCCTGTATCCTACCACTTCCTGGTGTGATACAATATTTGGTTACCCTGCCATATACCGTAATTATCGCCCACTCAATACGCGCATGCGTCTGGCATGTTTTCCGTTCAGCTAGCATGACATACTCTAGCCTTTTCAATTTTGGCTAATTGCACCAAAACTCCTAACGGAGATTACGCTAAATTTGCCTTAATTTTGGTTAGTGTGCATGACCAAACCAGGGCATCGAGCGGCGATAACTCTCCATTTGTGGACTTCAACACTGCGTATGCGCACCAGATACTAATGGGCGATAATTACGGTATATGGCAGGGTAAATAAATATTGCATCACACCGGCTACTGCCACTGCCACTGCACCACTCTACAGCCTCGACAAACCCTGAACATATGTTGTATGCTCCGGGTTGCAAAAGCCGTTGCATAGGGAAAATATTGCACATGAAAAAATAAACTAATATCAATACCTCACTTTCCGGGAAAAGGTGGATAATAAATACAATATAGACTGGTTTCAGATAAAAGCAGTTGTATGCTCCTCGGAGTGGCCTCTGCACAATATCCTCGCATACGTTTGGATATTACTATGCATCAACTCCTCGGAGCATACTCTCGTAAAACTGGATGAGTTTTAATCTTGGCCACTGTATGCCACAACTGGAGTTTGGCATAGTGATTTCACAGGTGAAGCCGAGTGAAGTCCGGAGCCAAAACTCTAGGAGTGGAATGCGGTGGCCACAATTAAAATGAATCAGGTTTTGATTTTATCCTGCCCTGTCACCTCGATTTTGGAATATTACGTGATAAAAATTCTGCATGCCACTAGAGGCATATAAGACTCTGTATGCCAGTCAGTGTGGCATACGGAAACTCAATGTTAAGCCTATGGGATTTTATATTAGGGGTAGGATAAAACTAGTTATATTGTGTATTTATTCTGATGTCGTATATCATTTAATGAATATTCATAATCAAAGACTTGAGCAAGTCTAGCTGCAGTATTCAGTGGAGGGGGTGTGTAGAGGGAGTGGGGCAACGATAATGCCCCCCACACTCCTTCCAGCTTCCCCCGCCCTGTGTTGGCATACATGATTCAGCCCTTGATGCTTCAGACTTGGTTCAATAGGAGCAGGGCTTTATCTTCTACACAATAAAGCATGGATCTCGGCCGATATCTGGCCTCTGTCCCCGCCTTCGACCCGGTCTGCGCTTGGCGGTATCTAGATAGCATGTGGCTGTGGTGACTGATGGCTGGTTGGTGTAGTGGGTGGTGTAGTGGGTGGTGTAGTGGGTGGTGTAGTATATTGTTATGTACTGTATATGGTTATAAATGAGTGGGAAAACTGCGCGTTTAATCTGTGAGTTGTTCTGAACTCATGGATTGGCAAATACTTGACCCAAAGCCGTGAGAAGGGAGAGGCGTATTGTTGAGTTTGTGAGTTATTTACTATATACCCATGCCGTATATACTGTGAATACGCACCGTTTTGGCATATGACGTAAAAATACTGTACGGACCACTGGTCCGTACACTAAAATACGGACCACCTAGCCATACACATTTATTAAAATTTTGGTTGCTAAGAAAAATGAAATTGATTTTTTTTTCAAATTTCGGGTATATAGTAAATATATATGGCAAATTTTTCCTGTCGTATGGTCATTGGTCGGACGAGACCTGTGACCTGATTTCGGCAGAAAAAATTTGCACTTACCAGCAGTCGCTGAAGCTGTTGCCACGTCTTTCCACATATAGTAAATATATAACGAACTCAGAACTCAATGATAATTTACCGTTTGTACAGAACTCGGCGAAAACGTCTCGGTCAGTGCAAACGGTAAATTAGCATCTCGTTCTGTAACTTGTACAGCATGGTCAGGACGTTCTATATAAGTTCATGACATTGAGAACCTACCAGTGGACAGGACTGGTTATATAGTCTGGTTGGTGAGTGGTATGAGGACCTTTAACGCCTGGAAGACGGCCACCTGGCACTATCAGACTCCGGATATCACTGCCGTCCAGGTAATCACCTTGTAGGACGGCTGCCACCTGAGACAATTACTACCCCATATGATTGTTAGCTTGTACAATAGCCACCTGGGACAATTACTACCCCCATATGATTTTTAGTTTGTACAATAGCCACCTGGGACAATTACTACCCAATATGATTGTTAGCTTGTACAATAGCCACCTGGGACAATTACTACCCCATATGATTGTTAGCTTGTACGATAGCCACCTGGGCAATTACTACCCCATGTGATTGATAGCTTGTACAATAGCCACCTGGGACAATTACTACCCCATATGATTGTTAGCTTGTACGATAGCCACCTGGGCAATTACTACCCCATGTGATTGATAGCTTGTACAATAGCCACCTGGGACAATTACTACCCCATATGATTGTTAGCTTGTACAATAGCCACCTGGGACAATTGAGCTGCATGTGATTGCCACCTGGGACAATTGCCACCAAAGGTAATAACTAACACAAAATTTATTGAGAACAATAACAGTACGGGTAACTTTTATAAGTCCATAAGGCCCGGCGTCCACCTACTATGATACTATCGATATGGTCTACGATGCACCTTCCGATAAAAAATCAAAATCGTGTCGGAAGGTCACCTAATATCGCGGCAGTTGACCACGTTTCTGCGATTAGACATTAAGAAAACCCATGCAATGCGTGGTGGTGAAGTGGGATGTCTAGACATATGTCTACGATTCTGCACCTTCCCGATATATCTCCGATATTTGCTTTTTGTATCGGTGCCATATCGGTAGGCCTAAATTTCTATCGTTGTAGGTGGACGCCAGGCCTTATACTATATAATTCAGAAAAGAAGAGAGTTCACGAGCTATTGAGGAGCCCTACAAAGTAGTAGAAGTTGAGGAGATGGGACTGAAGAGTTTTTATAGGGTGGGTGGGTGGTTCCTTATCGTCGGCGTCCCAGGGTTGAAGTGGACGCAGGCGGGTTGAATTGGGGTGGTCACGTGACCGGAACCACGGGAGTGAGAGTCCTTAGCGACCGGGGAGAGTCCTTAGCGACCGTGTTTTGTTTTCTTTACCGCCAACTCTTCAGTTAGCCCCAACTGTACCCCAGACAATTGCCTTTAGGACAACAGAACCTCATATGGTTGTTAACTCAGGATAAATGCACTCCAGACAATTACCTTTAGGACAATTGAACCCCATATGATTGCTCCCAGGCCTGCCGCATAGGACATTATACTATACACCTATGCCTAATAAAACTCAAAATACCAACCTCTGCTGTACAAGTGGTAGTTGAGCCGTACCACCATACTGTACCGGTATGGCGCCGTACCACCATACTTGGAAAACTCCATCTCATTGGTTAATAAAATCAACAGACCTATTTATGACGTGATGCATAAACGGTTATGGATATGTATGATAGTTGTGAATATAAATGAAAATAAGGGCAATAGTGATAAAATGATACTAGAATACTGATTTATAACCAAGTACCAACTATAATATGAAACGGCGTGTGATACTATGATACATAGTGTAACATAATAATGCGAGTAAGTGAATTATCAGAAATACCAAAATAAATCTAAAACAATATGTATCTGGAGAAAAAAGACGTACAGGAAATCTATGAATAATATGAGTATAGTAGAATTTTCTAATAGTTTAAATTTTATCTACGAAAACATTAAGATAGTAACGCGGGACGATAAGCCATCCCAATTAGGTTAACTAGTTTCCCTAATGTACCTATTGCTGCCTGAATAGCAATAGTAATATCCGAGCGCATGCGAGGATATTGCGCAGAGTCAACTATATATATCTAAAATATAGGCTGTTATTTTGTTTTTATGCATTCTATTCATCACACACTCTTTATGTACTCTTCTATAGGGGACAGAGCCATAGGTTATTTCATGAAGCAGTCACTAGGTGGTCCGGGGACAAAACTGTATTATTGCTCTTTGTTCTCACGAAATTCAACTGCCTTTCAATGTTTTACCATGGTTCCTTTGACTCTCTACACCCATCCCAGAGCGGGATGACATAATAATTAGACCCAAGACATGATATTTTCCACATGTCTCCGCCCATACTAAAGAAGAAAACAACAAGTTTTGGTCAAAGCCGTCGTGCTCCACGAGTTTCATGCGGAGTGATATGAACGAGGCAACAGCCGAGTGAATATCACGTAGCATTCAAACGAGTTGGAGAATGACGTCTTTGACCAAAACGAGTTGCTTTCTGTATTTATCTCACCCTGTACACACTAAAAGACTGGACGACACACTAAATATAGACCATGGAGAACGAACTGCAATACTTGTAGGAGCATGGAGAACGAGTTCCCAATGTTAAGCCTATGGGCATTTATTCCAGGGGTGAGATAAATAGCCATACTGTAACACATGAGTAGGAGGAAGAATTTCCCTCATCGGTGCCTTAAACCCTTCTATTCCGTTCCCTTTCTTTTTCCTCTGGTATAATTGATTAAGTCGCCCATGGTAGAGAGGGGTGGGATGTACTCTCCCCTACCCTAGCACCCCCCCACCCACCCCGTACCCTCCTCCTATCCCACCCTACCATCCGCCCGCCCCCCCCCCCCCCACCCACCCTCCATCCCTCCTCCAATCCTTCCACGGGGGGCTGCGAAGTCTGCATGCTGAGGGCAATTTTATTCAGGACTTAGCCGCCGCTGACGCATTTAATCATGGGAACAGAGCTTACTGAGCGGTCCACTTCAAAGCTCGGCGGGCTCTGAGGCAATCGATGCGGCGCCGGGGCGAGGTATCTAACTACGGGCCGGGGTTACTCAGACGCTGATCCTACCTCGGGCCCCGGAGCTGAGCCACGCTGGGTGCCGGGCAATGAGGGCCAGTGTAGGGGACAAGGCCCGGGTGACGAAACGGTGTGTCAACAAGATGCAAGGACCCCCGCCCCCGCCCCCGCCCCCGCCAGCGCCGCGCGGTGAAGATCAAAGTATGAGATCCAAGCCAAACGGAGGGAGGGAGGAGGGAGGGAGGGGGATGGGGGTGGATGGGGTGATGTGTGGGAGTCATGGGGTGGTATGGAATGTCCCTGGTTGGTTTACAACAGTTAAATCTGTGGATCATACCAGGGGTGCTTTCTTTTAACCCTAAAGCCTGATGCCCATCTACCGATTCAGGGTTGAGCGATTAGTTTCCAAATCGTATAGGAGTCGGTGAACTTGTCGCAGGCAAATTATGTAACCCTTTAAGCCCAATGCCCATCTACCGATTTCAGAACATTCATGTACTACCTTGGTCGGCGACAAATGGACGGTAATTTGGCTCACCGAAGACATCCTAACAGAGTCGGCCATAGTCTGTAGATGTAGGACAGCTAGGCAAGGGTGAGCCACCGATTAGTAGACCGATTTGCTTAGGACTAATATCCACCACCCCATCTCCTCAATGTCTGCCGGTCGAGAGAAGGGTTACATAATTTGCCTGCGACAAGTTCACAGACTCCTATACGATTTGGAAACTAATCGCTCAACCCTGAATCGGTAGATGGGCATCAGGCTTTACTGGGTGAGCAGGGGGCTGTGTAGCAGTAGCGTTCGTTCTCTTAAGCCCAATGCCCATCTACCGATGAAGGGTCGAACGATTAGTATCCCTGCGACAAGTTCACCGACTCCTGTACGATTTTGGAACTAATCGTTCAACCCCGAATCGGTAGATGTGTATTGAACTTTATCTCCCTGCTGTACACACTAAAGCCCAATGCCCATCTACCTATTTCGGAACATTTATGTACCTTTGTCGGCAACAAACGGATGGTAATTTGTCTCAGCCAAGACATCTCAATGGAGTCGGCCGTAGTCGGTAGGTAAGCAAGGGTAAGCCACCGGTTAGTCAACCTCCTCCTTCAGACGTCCATTTGTCGCCGACAAGTTGTGGTTTCTATGTTCCAAAATCGGTGGCGAAAGGTTTATCAACATGTTGATAAATCTAGTTGCCAGGGTGCATAATCACATATCTGTCGGTAGGTGTAGACTGATTTGCATAGGAATAATACCCACCACCCTCTCAGGGAGGGGTTACGTAATATACCTGCGACATGTTCACAGACACCTATACGATTTTGGAACTAATCGTTCAACCATTAAAGCCGGATGCCCATCTACCGATTTAGGGTTGAACGATTGGTACCCAAATCGTATAGGAGCCGGTCACCTTGTCGCAGGCAAATTATGTAACCCCTACTCGACCCTTGGCCCTCAAGGAGAGGGGCTGGTGGGTATTAGTCCTAAAGAAACCAGTCTACACCTATCAACTAATCGGTGGGTAGCCTTGCCTAGCTGTCCTACATCTACCGACTCCGTTTGGCTTGGCCGAGACAAATTACCCTCCGTTTGTCGCCTACAAACATACATAAATGTTCCGAAATCGGTAGATGTGCATTGGCCTTAACCGGTAGATGGGCATCGGGCTGATTCCACCGGGCACCCCAAGGACTTCAGAGACTTCCCGATAAAGCTTCTAGTCTGGTGGAATCACCCCTGTAGCGTCCGTTCTTTTAGTTCTCTGCGGTTAACCCCCTCCCCTCACACCACTAGCCAGGGGAGACTGGGCACATCCCTGCAGGGGCCCGTGCGCAGCACACACTTTTACCAGCCACTCATCATCATGGTGGACAAAATTAACGAAGGTTCGCAGGAACCAGGGCGCGATTTCGAGTTCACCGCATGGGCAAAATCAGAAGGCCCCAAAAGAAAGACCACAGGGCCCCGTTGCTCCAGGATTATGACAGAGCTGCAGATCGCAGAATAGCGATCTGAGGGCCAAAACGTTGCTCCTGAAATTTTGCGGATCGTGACGCAATCGCATAGGCACATCGCCACGTAAAATACGGCTTTTATCGATACTTTTTACATGGACCTTCACAGCACTGCAGATCGTATCGCTGTAGGGTAAATACAGCCTTATCTGATATTTCAAATAACAATCCATGGTGGCACCACCAACCCCCGCCACTTGTTCTTCTACCTATAGGAAATAGTAATCCAAACTACCAGGTGTCAGATCAGTTTTAAAGTATGGTGTCATCTGTATTTAATTAAAGAACTAATTAATCTTCCCCTGTCTCATTCAATATGTGCCCCTGAATTGTTGTATCGTAATCGCATTGTAAAAAATAGCGATACTGCGGAAATATAGCTATACGATCCGACATTACTGGTGCAACACTTTTTAAGTCGGATCGTTAAAGTAATCGTAAAAATAAAATTGCGATCCGATTATAGCTAGCGACACCACAAAAACAGGAGCAACGGGGCCTTGAGGTACTATCCAGCGAAGAATATGCAGACTTTGGCGTATTAGTCATTATGACTATGGGTGACGTGAATCTCTACACGAGGATAGGATCCTTAGCAAATTAGATATATCAGAATAGAGCATAAGATAACATAACTATAAAACTTTAAAAAAAAAAGAGAGGAACTTGACACCAAAATTGTAATAAACTTTCTAAGAGATGAAGAACTGAACTATAATATGGTAAGGAAAGTCAAGACTTCAGAAAAAATGGAAAGGAAAATTTGCTAAAAAGAATCTGTAAATACACTTCATTCGTTCATTTTCATCCCTCGTCCCATTATCTTAATTTCATTTCAGTTATCACAAAACTCATCTTCAATAAGATGTCTTATTAAATTGTTTCATCAAAAGTAAAACATCTTGATCATAAAACTAATAAAAATGGTATTTCCCCAGGCTGCCGCCTTTCTTTCTCTTCCAGGTGAGCTTATTGACCTGTCATGGTGTGCAGTGGGGTCCAGGGTACCTGGAAACACATCCAGGACAAAGGTATGAGGCCAATAGTTGGCGAGTTTATCTTACCCATCATATAAATGCCTATACACTTAACATGGTATTAAGTTCCAGCCTATACATCCCTATATGACCAATTGTAAATATTGGTTTCTATGCAAAGAGATTACTCATCTAAATTGCCCTATTTATTAGTACCAAAGAGACTGCATTAAGACAATTGCCATTTTGTAGCAGCTCCTCCCTGTCTTGTTGTTGATGGTACGGGAGTCATGTAGCGAATGGCATGTTTACCCTCATTATCGCTCACTCTAGTTCCTGGTCTGGCCAAATGGGGGCAGGGCGCATTGATATGACACCTGAGTTGTTAGTGACATCAGCGGCCCTCCTGGCATGCCCGACAGACCAGAATGAGACTGGTCAGTCTTCATTGGCTGTTGCTTCAACAGTCAATCTCAGCACAGAGCTTACAAGGTTACATTGTAGCAAGATGCTGCCTGCTGTTTGTATATAAGCAGATGAACCTGTCATTAAATCAATTAAGTTCTTGACTCATAGTAGTACCTAGTACATCTGTGTTTGAGTTCTTACTCCCTTCCTCTTAAGGTATACACCTAGCAGTACTCCTGGCTACTCTAGTATTTACAATGGTGTGACTGAATGCCACAGTTAGACATGCATCCCACTAGACTGGCTCCAGTCTCTGCATCTTATGGCTACCCTCCTCGCTGGGATACAGGGACTGGTACAATCGGTAATGATGTTGGATTTTTGGTGCTGTTTAGCGCCAGTGTTCCCAACACTCTCCATACAGATATCCTGGCTACTGGTCAGGATATCTGCTGGGAGATTGATACATTATCACTTTGATCTCAATCGGGTCACAGTTAGGAGCAGGCGGAATTTATTGCTATGACAACACCAGCGGCCAGGGAACTGAAGGGGGAGGGGAGGGGTAGGATGAGTTATAGGGTTACAGGGAGTGCTTGGGGCCATAAATAGGAGATTCTGCTCATAGTGGACCAATCTTTCATTCATGGACCAGTCAGAGAAGGATACATAATTTAATGAACTTTATTCTGATCGTGTTAAATCATTTAATGAATGTTCATAATCAAAGACTTGAGCAAGTCTAGCCTCCCACCTACTATGACGGACTATGACCTCCACGACAGACCTCCTGATGCGACATGTGTCGCCATAATGTAAGGGCTACAACCTAATATTTTCAGTGGCTATGGATCGAGTGCGGTTCCAATTTTATCTCTTCCCTCATATTGCCTAGCATTTGTGACATAATCCCTTATTTGGGTATTTTCTTAACACTACTCTATGAGCGTTGAGTACGTTTCCCAATGATAAGGCCCGGCGTCCACCTACTACGATATGGCTCCAATACGGTCTACGATGCACCTCCCAATAAAAAATCAAAATCGCGTCGGAAGGTCACCTAATATCGGGGCCATTGACCACGTTTCTGCGATAAGACACCGATAAAAACCCTATACAATGCGTGGTGGATTGGCACTTCTAGACATATGTCTACGATTTTGCACCTTCCCGATATGTTTCCGATATTTGCTTTTTGTATCGGAGCCATATCGGTAGGTCTAAATTTCTATCGTAGTAGGTGGACGCCAGGCCTAAAACTCGTTTTTTTTTCATTGTAGCGTGTCAGTGTCAATTGGAGAGCTTAGGTACAAAATCTGACTAATTGACGCCGAGTTCCACAATTCCACCACAATTTTGATTTGTGAGTTGCTCAGCTCGCGGATGAATGAATCATTAATAGAAACCAAACGAGAGTTAGCCTTGTCAATGTTTATGCCACGATGGGCAGGTTGTGTATTACTACACGAGGCGTTAGCCGAGTGTAGTGAGTAGCAGACCTTACCAGAGTGCTATAAACGTTGAGAAGGCTAACTCGAGTCCAGTTCCGTATTTGTCCTACCACATCTCACCGATATACAGAGAACATATTGTAATTATCAATGTTACTAGCATGTTGGCACTCATCAGAAACCTACTCATGTGAGGATGGTTACATTTATCAATGCTGCCGGATCTACTTTCGTTATCTCGTCCCTGATTGGTCCGTTTTTTTTATTCACCTCGGTGCATGAATAACACTTTATTTAACGCTCTGTCAAATACATTGGCGTTTTTTTATTAGGGGTAGGATACTATCAAAATCTTAATAGGTGGACACCCCTCCTATACATTACAATATTGATATGCCACGGATGAGATATGAAATTAAAAACACATAATGGGGTAGGATAAAATCTAAAGCCTGATGCCCATCTACCGATTCAGGGTTGAGCGATTAGTTACCAAATCGTATAGGAGTCGGTCAACTAGTCGTAGGCAAATTACGTAACCCTTCGCTCGACCGGTGGACATTGAGGAGATGGGGTGCTGGATATTAGTCCTAAGAAAATCGGTCTCCTAATCGGTGGCTCACCCTTGCCTAGCTGTCCTACATCTACGGACTACGGCCGACTCCATTAGGATGCCTTGGCTGAGACAGATTACCATAACTTTCGTTATCTCGTCCCTGATTGGTCCGTTTTTTTTATTCACCTCGGTGCATGAATAACACTTTATTCAACGCTCTGTCAAATACATTGGCGTTTTTTTATTAGGGGTAGGATACTATCAAAATCTTAATAGGTGGACACCCCTCCTATACATTACAATATTGATATGCCACGGATGAGATATGAAATTAAAAACACATAATGGGGTAGGATAAAATCTAAAGCCTGATGCCCATCTACCGATTCAGGGTTGAGCGATTAGTTACCAAATCGTATAGGAGTCGGTCAACTAGTCGTAGGCAAATTACGTAACCCTTCGCTCAACCGGTGGACATTGAGGAGATGGGGTGCTGGATATTAGTCCTAAGAAAATCGGTTTCCTAATCGGTGGCTCACCCTTGCCTAGCTGTCCTACATCTACGGACTACGGCCGACTCCATTAGGATGCCTTGGCTGAGACAGATTACCATCCGTTTGTCGCCGACAAAGGTACATGAATGTTCCGAAATCGGTAGATGGGCATCGGGCTTTAACGTCACTCAATTACATATTATTGTTTACATGGTGTTCATTGTCTTCTCCTACAGATAGCACTCAGCCTAGCTTTGTGATATCATCTCACAAAGACAACTCACGCCATATAAACACTCATATGAAATTTCGTGACTTGTATTTTTCCCCATAGAATTGATATTGGGAACTCGTACTCAACGCCCAGAGAGTACTGTAAGAAAAAAAAAAAAAAGCTCGATGGGCAATGCTTTCAGAAATGTTAAAGAATTAGTCAGTGATAGAGGTGAGATAAATTCTGAACTGCTGAAAATATGCCATTCATTTCACTGCACCGTTTTATTCATATATACACCATCACATCTTATGATGTGATGATATATGTAGGTAGTATATATAATATGGGTAAATGTGAGTATGAATGATTGTATTTGTCCAGTCCAGTCTTGTATTATATATGTCTTTGTCTTGTGTAACGACGCCAACGTGGAAGATCGTCCGGAAGCGGATGAACGTCTGTACCGTCTATAAATAATTTTGAATAAAAAAAAATCCAAAAAAAAATCACGGAAGTGTATGTATTGGCTGAATATTGACTTGTTTTCATTTATATACGCCCAGGCCTTATATGACAGACGCGTCTTGGCTGTATGTCACACCCGGCGTATATGAGAGAAAATACCCTCCCCGCCCCCTCCTGCCCCTTTGTGTTGGTAGAAGTACAGGTGTCCTCAGTAGGAAGCCCTTCCCCCCACCCCCCCGCCACCTCCCCCCGCCCGCTCTCAGTGAAGCCCTCTTCACAGGATGCTTATATATAAGCCCACAGATGAGGTGTATACACATGGGGATTAAGACTACCTTGTAGACGCAAAATACCTACTTATATACGCCCGGCGCATTCATATGTAAAATGATGGTTTTCGTGCAGTGTTTTGGGTTTCTCGGTAATCTCACTCGGCTTTGCCTCTGCAGTTACTCAACACCCATGGCGTATCTTGGCGCAGCTCCTTCTGAATCTTGAATACAGATATCAGACATCAGCATGATGCCCGCGTAAAGCGATATTTGAGTTGCTCACAAAAATACCATTTGTTTCTTATATAACAAAAAAACAATCCTGGAGCAATATATATTGTATATATATCCCCGACAAGTCTCACTTTTCATTTTAACCCAGGCCGATATAAGCTGTAAGCTGATAACGTCTTTTTATCATTCCACTGCAGGGACCTTCAAGATCAAGAAATAATCATGGCAGACGACATTTCGGAGTGCTTCGACAATGGCCTTATTGAAAACGATCGCCCGTTGTATCTTACGTATCGCTTCCAGTGTGTGGCTGAACCTTATATTAATAAAACCAGAGAAGATATTGCGTCAGAGTTCTATGGCCCCGAGACTGTATACCCGATCCAATTATCGCTCGGGAGTCTTCTTTCACCGGCAGCCATTTTTAAGGTGGTGGGTGGAGGAGGAGGAGGAGGAGGAGGAGGAGGAGTGGGGGACTTTGTAAGTGAGTCACTCGATCTCTATTCAACGGCCGGGACGGGGTCGGGAGGAGGAGGACGGGCGGGGTGCAGCTCGCCCTCCGCCAGCCACCACCCGCCCGCCGCCCGCCGTACACCGTACACCGCCCGCCGCCAGCCGCCCGCCATACACCGCCCGCCGTTCACCGTACACCGTACACCGTACACCGCCCGCCGCCAGCCGCCCGCCATACACCGCCCGCCATACACCGCCCGCCCTATACAACGCCCGCCCTATATAACGCCCGCCGCCCGCCATACACCACCCGCCGCCAGCCGCCCGCCATACACCGCCCGCCATACACCGCCCGCCCTATACAACGCCCGCCCTATATAACGCCCGCCGCCCGCCGCCCGCCATACACCACCCGCCGCCAGCCGCCCGCCATACACTGCCCGCCGTACACCGCCCGCCATACACCGCCCGCCGTACACCGCCCGCCGTACACCGCCCGCCATACACCGCCCTCCATACACCACCCGCCCTAAACAACGCCCGCCGTACACCACCCGCCCTATACAACGCCCGCCATACACCGCCCTCCATACACCACCCGCCCTAAACAACGCCCGCCGTACACCACCCGCCCTATACAACGCCCGCCGTACACCGCCCTCCGTACACCACCCGCCCTATACAACGCCCGCCGTACACCACCCGCCCTATACAACGCCCGCCGTACACCGCCCTCCGTACACCACCCGCCCTATACAACGCCCGCCGTACACCACCCGCCCTATACAACGCCCGCCGTACACCGCCCTCCGTACACCACCCGCCCTATACAACGCCCGCCGTACACCACCCGCCCTATACAACGCCCGCCCTGTATAACGCCCGCCACCCGCCGCCCGCCGCCCGCCGCTCGTGCTGACTCAATGAACTCATCCAGGAAGGAAGCTGCACACTGCAGCAGGAAGTGGCGGTGAGTAGGAAGAGGGGGTGCAGGGGAAGGAGGAGCGGGGAGGAGGAGGGAGGAGGAGATAGGTGAGGAGGGAAGTGAGGGGTATGAGGAAGCGAGGAGGGGACAGGGAGGAGAGAAGGGGAGGCGGAGGGAAGGAGGGAGAGGAGGAGAAGGGGGAAGAGGAGGGGAAGGGAGGAAGAGGAGGGAGGAGGAGGAGGAGGGGAAGATAGGTGAGGAGGGAAGTGAGGGGTATGAGGAAGCGAGGAGGGGACAGGGAGGAGAGAAGGGGAGGCGGAGGGAAGGAGGGAGAGGAGGAGGAGGGGAAGAGGAGGGGAAGGGAGGAAGAGGAGGGGAGGAGGAGGGGAGGAGGAGGAGGAGGAGGAGAAGCACGAGAAGTAGGAAGAAGGCTGTATAAGAGGTGGACGAGGGGGAAAGATTGGAAGGGAAGGTTTGCGATAAGTGTGGATCATCGGTAGAAATAAGGTACCGTTGGAAGAGGCGAGGAGGGGCAGGGGAAGAAGAGGAGACAAGAGGTGACGTAGGACGTCTTTACTCCCCCCCAAAAAAACTAAGAAAATAACCGAAAAAATAACAGGAAAATAAGAAAAAAATTCAGGAAAAAATACCCAAAACGGGAAAAATAAGGCAAAAACCTAGAAAATGTTGCGCACGCTGGTTGTGTGGGCGCTGTCAGTCTTAGCGACGCGCGGGTAACCTGATTTCTCCACCGGGCCACCATTGAGCAGCCCGTCGGGCGAGTGGGCTATCGTTATCACAGCGCCGGCCCGCCCACACGGGGGCGCCATTGTCGAGGGATCGCCTCACTTGAGCACGTCTAACGAGGTTTGGGTGGCGGGGACGGATGCCGATGACCGCCACCAGAGGGCTCTGCCATCAGCCCGCCCACTTGGTGGCGCCACTGTCGTCGAAAGGGAAGGTGACACTGTGGCGGGAGTGAGTGCATGACGGTACGAGGTAACACGATTCACGGGGCTGGGTTAGAGAGAATAGGGTCACGTTAGTGAGGAGGGGAGGTGTGCCGGGAAGACAGTCAGGAAGTTTATTTAGAACCATTGGGACTCACTATTCAGGCAGAGTGAGCAGTGCTTGAGGTGCCGTAAGGATTCTTCAAAGTTAGGATGACCTTGGCTAGAGTTACGAGACTTGGTCCATTTATATGTGTGTGTTGACGAGAATATACATATGTATTATATATTCAAAATATGTATATGATTACATGTGTAAATTATGCATCGTTTTGAAAATTCACTGAAAGTATCCTCAGTGGTGGGTGGGGAGGAAGGTGACATTGTGGCGGGATCGAGGGATCGTCTCACTTGAGCACACCTAACAAGATCTGGGTAGTGGGGACAGACATCAATGCGCGCCACCAGAGGCACTGGCATCAGCCCGCCCACTTGCTGGCACCGCTGTTCTCCTTGGGTAGTGGGGAGGAAGGTGACACTGTGGCGGCAGTGAGTGCATGACGGTACGAGGTAACACGATTCACAGGGCTGGGTTAGAGAGAATAGGGTCACGTTTGTGAGGAGGGGAGGTGTGCCGGGAAGACAGTCAGGAAGTTTATTTAGAACCATTGGGACTCACTATTCAGGCAGAGTGAGCAGTGCTTGAGGTGGCATAAGGATTCTTCGAAGTCAGGATGACCTTGGCTAAAGTTACGAGACTTGGTCTATTTATGTATGTGTGTGTGTGTTGATGAGAATATACGTATGTATTATATATTCAAAATATATATATGATTACATGTATAATTTATGCATCATTTTGAAAATTTGCAGGAAGTAACATCGGTGGTTGGTAGGGAGGAAAGTGACATTGTGGCGGGATCGAGGGATCGTCTCACTTGAGCACAACGAGGTTTGGGTGGCAAGGACGGATGTCGATGGCCACCACCAGAGGGCCCTGTCATCAGCCCTCCCACTTGGCGGCGCCACTGTTGTCCATGGGGAGTGGGGAGGGAAGGTGACACCATGGCGGGAGTGAGTGCATGGCGGTACGAGGTAACACGATTCATGGGGCTGGGTTAGAGAGAATAGGGTCATGTTAGTGAGGAGGGGAGCAAAGTATGGGAGTTTATTTGGAACCATTACAAGTTATGAATCAGTCACCCCTGAGTGAGTGGTGCTTAAAGTGGCAAAAGGTTTCTTCAAAGTCAGGATGACCTTGACTAGAGTTACAAGATTTGGTCCATGTATATATTTATACTATGTATACATTGTTTTGAAAATTCACTGAAAGTATCGTCGATGGGGAGCAGGGAGGGGAAGGTGACATTGTGGCAGGAGTGAATGCATGACGGCACAAGGTAATATGATTCATCAGGTTTGGTTAGAGAGAATAAGGTCACGTTTGTGAGGAGGGGAGGAATGTCAGGGAGTTTATTTTGAAACATGGAGAGTTACCCCTCAGTCAGAGCAAGCACACCGGCCCGCCCACACGGGGGCAAGCTTGTGGTGGCATAAGGGTTTTTTAAAATTTAGGATCACCTTGGCTAGAGTTAAAGAGACTTGGTCCATTTATGTATGTGTGTGTGTTGATGAGAATATATGTATGTATTACGTATTCAAAATATGTATATGATTACATATGCAGTTTTGAAAATTCACTGAAAGTATCGTTGGTTGTGGGTGGGGAGGAAGGTGACATTGTGTTGGGATCGAGGGATCGTCTCACTTGAGCACAACGAGGTTTGGGTGGCAAGGACGGACGTCGATGGCCACAACCAGAGGGCCCTGTCATCAGCCCTCCCACTTGGCGGCGCCACTGTCGTCCATGGGGAGTGGGGAGGGAAGGTGACACCATGGCGGGAGTGAGTGCATGGCAGTATGAGGTAACACGATTCATGGGGCTGGGTTAGAGAGAATAGGGTCACGTTAGTGAGGAGGGGAGGTGTGCCGGGAAGACAGTCAGGAAGTTTATTTAGAACCATTGGGACTCACTATTCAGGCAGAGTGAGCGGTGCTTGAGGTGGCGTAAGGATTCGTCGAAGTCAGGATGACCTTGGCTAGAGTTACGAGACTTGGTCAATTTATATATGTGTCTGGTGTTGATGAGAATATATGTATGTATTATATATTAAAAATATATACATGATTACATGTGCAATTTATGCATCATTTTGAAAATTTGCTGAAAGTATCATCAGTGGTGGGTGGGGAGGAAGGTCACATTGTGGCGGGATCGGGGGATCGTCTCACTTGAGCACACCTAACAAGGTTTAGGTGGCGGGGACAGACGCCAATGACAGCCACCAGCGGCGCTGCCATCAGCCTGACCACTTGGCGGCGCCACTGTCCTCCGTGGGGAGTGGGGAGGGAAGGTGACACCATGGCGGGAGTCAATGCATGATGGTACGAAGTAACACGATTCACGGGGCTGGGTTAGAGAGAATAGGGTCACGTTAGTGAGGAGGGGAGGAATGTCAGGGAGTTTATTTAGAACCAGGACGAGTTACCGCTCAGTCAGAGTGAGTGGTGCTCAAGGTGATGTTTCATTATCGCTCCTGAGAATTGATGAGAACCTGAGAGTTTTGGTCCAATGTTGTAAATTTACAGATATTGATGAGAATGTATACTAGAATACTCTGAATTATTCTGTGGTCAAACGAGGTGGAGTGCGGACCAACTTATTTTCATCTAGTAGGTATCTGATTTTATCTCACCCAATACAACATTACTATTCATTAAAATAAATCCCCCAATTGGCCATTGAGTATAGGGCACACTACCTTCAAGGCCGTGGAGTATGAGTTACTAACATTAAGCCTATGGAGAAAAATAATCTGTTGCTTCCTACAAGTTGGGAACCAATGTATAATTCACCAATGTTTATCCTATGATACGAAATCATGTGTGTATTTTATAGCAGTTTGGTAGGTGCAGGCTGTACATGTAAACGAATTATAATCATCTTTTACCAATATATGTTGCTTCCTAACCTATAAGCTTTTCAAGTAGAGAACCAATATATAAGTTACCAATGTTTATCCTATAATACGAAATCATGTGTGTATTTTATAGCAGTTTGTCGGGTGCAGGCTGTACATGTGAACGAATCATAATCATCTTTTACCAATATATGTTGCTTCCTAACGTATAAGCTTTTCAAGTAGAGAACCAATGTATAATTTACCAATGTTTATCCTCTAATACGAAATCATGTGTGTATTTTATAGCAGTTTGTCGGGTGCAGGCTGTACATGTGAACGAATCTAGTGGAGGTGGCGGCAGGCAAACGGTAGCCCCTGGAGAATATAGATGGCCAATACATATGTATGCCTGCGGAAATTGACCCGAATTAAGTAGTGCGCAGGTCAGGCTTTAAAGTGTCAGGGTGATCACGTGATCGCTATAAGCCATGACCACGTGACATTAATCACACTCTCCTACCACCCGCACTCTCCTAACACATCGTTGGGCTAGAGTATTGGTTTTCATTTTCCTCTTGTTTCTCACTAAGCCATGTCCATGTATTTTTAAAAACTAACTATTATTGGAATCAACAATCTCTTATTGCTCGTCCTTGCAATAGATATATGAACATGGTCCAACTACATAATTCAACTATATGAACATGATCCAACTACATCACCCACACTTTCCTAGCACCCATACTGTCCTAACAGATCGTTAGACTAGAGTACTGTTCATTTTCTCTTGTTATTTCTCTAAAAGCCATGTCCATATCATATTACACACACTCACCTAGCACCCTAACTCTCCTAACACATCTTTAGACTAGAGTACTATCTTTCATGTTTCTCTTGTTTCTCTCAGAAAGCAAAATCCACATATGCATTGTCACATTGCCCACACTCTCCTAACACATCTTTAGACCAGAGTACTGATTTCCATTTCTCTCTCGTTCTCATGAGGAAAATATTAGCATGATACTAATTACACTCTACAGTTAGTCGCCTGAAATAATGCTTTCGATATATGAATTTGCAATAACGTCCTATTGGTATACCACCATTTATGGTATGTTAACGTTAGGGCCCACCGCCCGAAAGTTGGGACATTAGGGCCCACTCATCGGGACATTAGGGCCCACTTATGATAACATCGACATATATCATTGAAATATGAAACATGTTAAATCATTACTTACATTTCATGAAATTTGCGAAAACTGTGTCATTGCCATTTTTAGCGCTAACAAGCTAACAAACATTAACCAATTACTAGTTGGGCCCTAACGTTCATCCTACCCCTAATAAAAAACGCCATAGGTCTAACATTGACTCAGTGTATTTGACATAGCGTTGGATAAAGTGTTATTTATGCACCGAGGTGAATAAAAAAACGGACCAATCAGGGACGAGATAACGAAAGTAGATCCGGCAGCATTGATAACTACTAACATGGATAATTACAAATATTCTCTGCATATCGGTGAGATGGGGTAGGATAAATACGAAACCGAACGAGAGTTAGCCTTGTCAATGTTTATACCACTCTGGTCAGGTCTGCTACTCACTAAACTCGGCTAACGCCTCGTGTAGTAATACACGACCTGCCCATCGTGGCATAACCATTGACAAGGCTAACTCTCGTTTGGTTTCTACTAAATATCTATGGTAGTTCTTGAACCCGGCGCCACAGGCATGAACCCGGTCTCAGCTGGGCCCTAACGTCCCGACTTTAAGGTGGTGGGCCCTAACGTCCTGCAATCCCATTTATCCTACCCCTCATATAAATCTCCGTAGACTTAACATGATGGGACTGTATGCCACGGTTTTCTATCCTACCCCTCATATAAATCTCCATAGGCGTAACATAGTGTGATTGTTTCCTATTCATATGCAACGAATGACATATGAAGTTGAAAACATCTGACGGGGTAGGATAAAATCGAAACGTCACCAAATTTCATAGGATTGTTTACATGTTGTTCATTGTCTTCCGCTACAGATATCACTCAGCTCCGCTTCATGATATCATTCCGTGAAGACAACTGACCCCCATATAAACAATCATATGAAAATTCAAGACGCTTCTTGATAGTTCTTCTCTCTGCACGACCTAGTTACTCCATGGTTTAGCATTGTTTCACTTCTTTTACAAATGGTTTCATCCAATCAGTTTTTACTCGGATAATCAAATCCCTTTTATCATCTAGGGGTATTCCATGAATCGCAGATATCTCATGAGGGAAAGCCAAGTGAGATATTACTTGGTAATTGTAGACTCATATATAGATGAAAGTTTCTGGTTTTATTGCTAACAATACAATGTAAAAGTTGAATGGAAAATAAACACTGCAAATGTAAACAAAACTAAATAAATGGTTTCTTGGGATTCATTGTAATTCTAAATTTATTGGGTTTTTTTTCAGTTTATCCACTTTTGATAGGTATTACAGGCCAATTTAGAATTACTTGATTTTCGTTGGAAATGTACTGAAAAGATATGGTTGTCTTTGATTGTTTCAAAACTAAGGACGGTGATCTATGGTTTTTTAAGATTAAATGTGTAGTACTATACATCTACTATATTCTGTGAAAGTTTGAGGCAAGTGAAATGGGGTTTACTATGTTAAAAGTAACTTCTTAGAATGTCTATATATTTCTTCATAGAATTGCCATAATATTGAGCTTTATATAAAAAAAAACTAGCATTCTGTAAGTTAGATATGTGTAGTAGAACACTTGGAGATCATCATATTAAGTTTTCACTCAAATAAGAATGCAATTTAATTTTCAAATTGTCCGATATTCCTTTAACATTGTGTTTGTATTTCTACTAAAAGCAAACATTCTCTCCCTCATTTCGACTGAGACAATTCATTCTCATCAGCCTCCTCAGAGTTTCTCAGAAGCCAGAAAGATCTCATACACAAGTCTGCAGAGGGCACACACTCCCACTGGTCCAAAGCTACTTAATGTAGTTTTTGTCTGTAGATCAAAGAAGCCACAGGGAAATCTAATGGAGAGGCTGTGCTCTGTCTTTCAGTCCCTTGTTCGACTGACTCCGGGAGGGTCTCACCTGCCTACTCCTACTCCACGGCGTGGATAAAGAGCCTCTCCTGTGTGAGGGTGCTCGGGGCCGTTGAATAAACTACGAACGACAAAAAAGTATCTTGGAATTGTCTTCTTTTTTTTTCTTTTTTTTTTTTTAAAGCGTTTATTCACTTCTTTCAGAGAAAGTTCTTCCAGTGAGTTACAGGCAGTTGATAACTGTAGGCGTCACACACACACACACACATATATATATATATATATATATATATATATATATATATATATATATATATATATATATATATATATATTGGAAAACAATAGAAAAACAGTAATTGAATATTGGATTCGCACAGACGCACGGATCGCAGACCGATTCGCTTGGTCGCCTTAGTGGATTTGGCGCTTAAGGCGACCAAGCGAATGCGTCTGCGATCCATGCGACTGTGCGAATCCCATGCGATGGTATTCAATATATTGAATATGGTCGCAAGGCATTCGCATATCCATGCGAACGTCTGTGAACGTCTGCGAACGTCTGCGAACGTCTGCGAACCCAAATTCGCATGGAAAATCGCCTTAGTGGATCTGGCGCTTCATAATTGTCTTTGGGGCAATGGTGTCGTATAAAGCAATGTGTTGCAAGCATAAGATGTGTTGACAATTTCAGGATTATCCTGGATTATTAAACGGCACCCAGGGCTTTTATCTCATCCCTGGTATTTTTGTCCCGTAGACTTAACATTGGGAACTCGTTCTCCATGCCCCTACGAGTATTGCAGTCCATTCTCCATGGTCTATATCCTGTGTGTCATCAATTCTTTTAGTGTATACAGGGGTGAGATGAATACAGAAACCAACTCATTTTGGTCAAAGTTGTTTTTCTCCGACTCCTTTGAATGCTGTGCAATATTCACTCTGCATCAAACTCGTGGAAAATGATGGCTTTGACCAAAACTTGTTGGTTTCTTCTTTGATACTGGAGTACCTGAAACCATTGCAGGCTCTTTGATATAAAAACTACCAAAAAATGATACACCACTCCATTCACAGTATTAAGGTGGGTACCCACTGCTTCCGACACACTCCGACAAGGCTTACGACACACTACGACAAAGAAAATCCCTGTCGGAAGGGCTCTGTCGGAGTGTGTCGGAGTGTGTCGTAGAGCCTTGTCGGAGTGTGTCGTAACGGTTTGGCGGGAAAAGAAAGGTTGCCACGGTACCGACACACTCCGACACAAACGGCTTCCTTGAGGGACTTAATTTATATAGGAAATATACTGAAAAATATGTTTTTCTTCAATTTTCGAAAAGAAAAACGTAGTGAATTGATGTCTTTTATCAATAGTATTAGATATCCGAACAAATATCTATAATCATGTATCTCAGTCCTGGATTATGATTTTAAAAGTATATGATTATTAAAAATGTTTATCATATATGTTCAATGGACCATTCGTAATGCATATCCCTATATAACAGAGGATAAAATGTTGTATATATGATATTATAACAGTTTATAAAGGTGCACGTGTGTGGGTGGGGGGCAGTTCATAGCTTTAACATAGTGCAGAATGCTTCCGACACACTACGACACAAGCCGACCTCTACGATAAATTAAACATGTTTAATCTTGTCGGAAGGGCTACGACACGGCTACGACACGGGCGCTGTGTCGTAGTCATGTCGGAGTGTGTCGCAGTGTGTCGGAAGCCGTGTCGGAACGGTGTGTCCACTGCTACGACAAAAACCCAAAACGTTCGATTCTGTGTCGTAACGCTTGTCGGAAGGCTTGTCGCAGTGTGTCGTAGTGTGTCGGGAGCTCAGTGGACACCCACCTTAAGCCATTTCCGCTCTCTGAACAAAACGGCACCGATTAATTGAGTTCTCCTAAATGTCAGTCGGTGGTGGCAAATGACTGCACGTCGAAATCAAAATCGGTGAGGGTGTTGTGTATGCCTTGTTGCTGCCACATTTAACATGTCCATACCCACAGAAATGCCCTCTAAAACACAATAACCATAGTGGTGTCCTTTTTGCATAATCTAAACACAATTAATCTGTGAACATTTCTCTACCTATCTATTTCCATTCGCCGATCTGGGACCAGTTTCACTAGTATCGTGACATGTCTAGATGGCGTCTAGATGGTGTGTCCGGTTTCATAAGAACTAGACTTCGTTTTGTCCGTTCTTGCTTGCACTGTTGGTGCCGCTTTTCATGTCTGTCTAAAGCGCCAAATCCACTAAGGGGATTTTACATGCGAATTTGCGTTCGCAGACAATCGCAGACCATTGCAGACCATCGCTCAGTCGCATGAAATTCGCATGAAAAATCGCTTTAGTCGATCACGCCATCGCATGGAATTCGCATGATGATCGCATGGCTCATGCGAATTCACATGGATATGCGAATGCCTTGCGACAATATCTAATTTATTGGATATTATTGCATGTGATTCGCACAGTCGCATGTATTCTGTATTGTCGCAGTAGTGGATCTGGTGCTTGCATGGCGTTCGCAACAATAGCACAGTCGCACAGTCGTATGGATCGCAGACGCATTCGCTTGAAAATTCTGTCGCCTTAGTGGATTTGGCGCTTAACTCTTTTGTCACGAAACTATTGAAACAAGTCTATGTAGTGTAGATTTGTCTAATTCTTATATTTGGGGACTGTATTTCCCTAAGGGCAGCTACTTGTGTTGTCATGGGTCTAGACAACCCGAATGTCACAGACTGGTGTCACAGACATGTCACAAAACAGGTGAAACAGGTCCCAGGCGTTGGTGGTTCCCACTGCATATCAGTGGTGAATAGTCGGCCAGTGGGAAATGGCCCGAAGTGGCTTTTTCTAAATGTGAAGGTAGGAGCACGGTTTTAAAGTGGGTTTATCAGAGACCTAAATAGACACTTTATCATATACCAGTGAACATTGATCTTATACTTCTATTGTTCTTATACTATGCTCCCTCTATCTACGTCTCAGTGATTCCATAACAGTTTTCAATTTTCCCTACTATATAGATTGCCTTATCCGTCAGAAACACCTTATTACTTGGAAACAAAACAAGAAAAAAAAACTTGAAAAAAGACAAACTAAACCAACACAAGTGAATTAAAATGGGGTGTTACCTGTCACCGCGTGCCTCAGACAGTATCTAAAAGATTTGGCTTAAGTGGGATTCACACGATGGGATTCATGTACCTCACAGGGTGCTTGTCTGAATCAAAACCTGCTGAGTTTCTGTACTCGGGCACAATCTCTTTATATAAATTGAAGTGTTACATTTCCATGAGACATGTTTTCCCTGTAATTGTTGGCGACATTTACGTCTAAACAGGAACCTTCCGAGAATTGTCTGAGACTAGGGGAAAGGTGTAAAGTACACCAGTCTAAAGTATGTGGGTCTCTACGTGTGAATCACAATTTAGGTCAGATATATGATGGTGTTTCAGAAGATAGTTTTGATCAGACTGGGTTTGAAGCGTTTTATAGCCGCAAAGAATAGAGACGTCGTACTCAGTTGCTGGCTAGTTTGTGCTGTCCATGGTATCGCGGTCTGGTTTATTTCGTTGTGTGTTTTTTTAGTTAATTATTGCTGAAGGTGTAATGATGTATGCTAATTTGAACGAGGTAGACATGTCTAAATTGGATGCTGGTGATTGATGAAGCCAGAGAAACTACGCATCAAGATCATGAGAACATCCATCAGATGGTGGATGAGAGAGAGGGAGGGAGAGGAAAGGAGGGAGAGGGAGAGAGAGAGAGAGAGAGAGAGGGAGAGAGGGAGGGAGAGAGAGAGGGAGGGAGAGGGAGAGAGAGGGAGAGGGAGAGGGGGAGAGAGAGGGAGAGAGAGAGGGAGGGGAGAGAGAAAGACAGAGAGAGAGAGGGAGGGAGAGAGAGAGATGGAAAGAGAGAGAGAGAGGGAGAGAGAGAGGGGGGAGGGAAAAATAGAGAGAGACAGAGAGAGGGAGAGAGAGATGGAGTGGAGAGAGACAGACAGAGAGAAAGAGACATACAGAGAGGGAGAGAGGGAGAGGGAGAGAGGGAGGGAGAGAGAGAGGGAGGGAGATAGTGGGAGGGAGAAAGAGGGAGAGAGAGGGAGAGACTGAGAGAGGGAGAGAGAGGGAGAGAGAGGAAGAGGGAGTGAGAGAGAGAGGGAGAGAGAGGGAGAGGGAGTGAGAGAGAGACAGAGAGACAGAGAGAGACAGATAGGGAGAGACAGAAAGAGACAGATAGAGATAGAGAGCGGGAGAGAGCGGCGAAAGAGAGGCAGAGAGAGGGGGAGACAGAGAGGTAGGGAGAGAGAGGAAGAGAGAGACAGAGAGAGGGAGAGATAGAGAGAGAGAGGGGAGAGTCATATAGGCAGGGGCTGGAGCAGACAGAGAGAGGGAGAGACAGAGAGAGATAGACAGAGACAAGCTCAGACAGAGAGAGGGGCGGAAAGAGACAGAGATAGCCAGTGAGAGAGAGGCAGACAGACACAGAGAGAGATACAGGGACAGAGAGGGACATACAAGAGAGATAGAAAGGGAAAGGGACCAAGAAGGACAGAGAGAGGGAGACATAGAAACGAAAAGGAACCACAGAGGAAGGAAGAGAGAGACAGATAGAGACACAGAGACACAGACACATATGGCGACAGACAGGGACAGAGATACAGAAAAGCAAAGAAACTTTTTTTTTTCATCAACTTTTATTAGGGTAAAGATATACATGGAAGTATCGTCGCCAGGTTCTGCCGCCTGGTCCCTCGGAGGTCAGCTCAACCATATACATTATTTGGAGATTGATACAGTGACTAACTAGTCGTAAGTAATAAAGCCAGGTTCGACATAATAAAGAAAGAACCAAGGGTAACGCAAGTATGGCACTCAAATCTAAACTTGCACAACCTATAAAGTAGTGCAGTGATAAGATAATGAGATGGAATGAGGGAGGAGGTGACAGATATAACAGATATTCACAGTACAGTAATACAATAATACCGTTACCTGTAGGTGTAGTAGTAAGAGTAATGATAATAGCAATAAACTAGAGGAGAACGATAGAGAACAAGAGAGAGAAAAAGACCGTGAGAGAAAGGGAGACGACGAGGAAACAGAGACAGACAAAGGGAGATTTATAACAGGTACAAGAGAGAAACTTACACATGAAATTAAGGAGATACTGTCAAACGCAGAACTAGACACACTAGACAAGGAGGTAGTTAAAGAGACTGAAAAGGGAGAAGAACATCCATGGAGGTTTGAAGCTGGAGTAGACTGGAATCCACACAAATGCCGAGAGACTAAGAATTATCGAGCTTCATCGAGATCCGTAGCCTCAGACAATATGCCATGAGTTTTCTTTGTGGACAAGGGAAAGCTGAGGTAGATTACACAGCAACCAAAATGAATGGTGTAAATTCAACGACTACGGATCGGGTGCAGTTCACATTTTATATCACTCTGGTTGAAAATCCATTAAGCTTTGGCAGCGCAGGTACTGAACATGGTGGCAAAGTGGTAGGGGTGGTTGCCTCGGGCATGGGAGGTCGTGGGTTCAAACCCCGGTTGGGTCATACCAACCACAAAAATCCATTGCTCATTTGGTTCAACACCCGCCATTAGTATAAGGACTTGTCCAGAAAAGGTGGATAATAATTACTATGGAGAAACCAAACAAGAGTTAGTCGTGTTGTTGTTTATTGCATGACGGCAAGATCGCATATTAATGAGCGAGGCGAAGCCGAGAGCAGTAATATGTGATCTTGCCGGAGTGCGATGAACAATAACATGACTAACTCGAGTTTGGTTTAGAATTTATCCTACCCCACCCGTCTAAATTACTTCTACATTAACAAATGATGTCATTTGTCAAGTGTATCCCACTAGAGCGATATTTTTCATTTTTCTGGACTCCAGACCGAATACAGTGACCCAATGTTAAGCCTATGGAATTTTTTATTAGGGGTAGGATAAAATATAGACTGGTTTCAGATAAAAGCGGTTGTATGCTCCTCAGAGTTTACTCTGCGCAATATCCTCGCATACACTCGGATATTACTACGCGCCAACTCCTCGGAGCATACGGCCGCTTGTATCAGAAACCAGTCAATACTGTGTCTGTATTCCCCTCAGCACGCCTTCACCCTGCGAGACACGGGAGCCCTGGTTCATAGTCTTACCGGTAGGTGGCGCAGGTAATCAGGTGTGCACGCCTCACCTGTAATCAGCCATGGCAGGCTGATGGCTTCCCTGACAGGCGTAGCGACCCCTAGTGTTCACCACAGCGACGTCTGGCGGACCGCCCCTAACCCGGTCCCCCGTGGTGATGGCTGTGCGTACCAATAGACTGGTGTCCCGGTCACATACGTATTAGGCCAGGTGGAGGGAGAGTCTGAGCAACATGGGACTTTGCAAATCAAGCGTCTATCTGTGTCTCTCTGTGTCTCTGTCTGTCTGTCTGTCTGTCTCCCTCCCTCCTTACCTTGCGTTCTCTCTCTCCCTCCCTTCCTCTCTCCCTACTCTCCTTCTCTCTCCCTCTCTCTCTCCCTCCTTCCCTAGCTCTCTCCCTCCCTATCTGTCCCTCCCTATCTGTCCCTCCCTCTCTCTCCCTCCCCCTCCCTCCCCCTCCCTCACCCTCTCACTCTCTCTCCCTCTCTCTCTCCCTCCCTTCCTCTCTCCCCACTCTCCTTCTCTCTCTCTCCCTCTCTTCCTCTCCCCTCCTTCCCTAGCTCTCTCTCTCCCTCATCCTCCCTCCCTCTCTCTCCCTCCCCTCCCTCCCCCTCCCTCCCCCTCTCACTCCCCATCCCTCCTTTTCTCTCTCTCTCCCTGCTTCCCTCCCTCTCTCTCTCTACATCCCTCCCTCTCTCTCTACATCCCTCCCTCTCTCTCTCTCCATCCCTCCCTCCCTCTCTCCCTCTCAATCTCTCTCTCTCTCTCCCTCCCTCCCTCTCCCTCCCCTCCCTCCCCCTCCCTCCCTCCCTCCCCCTCTCACTCTCTCCCTCCCTCGCCCTCTCACCCTCTCCCTCCCTTTCTCTCTGTCCATCTCTATCTCTTTCTCTCCCTCCCTCTCACTCTCTCCCTCCCTCCATTGCTCTCTCTCCCTATCTCTCTTCCCCGCTCTCTCCTTCTCTTCCCCCTCTCTCTGTGTATAAAGAAATATCTGATTAAAGAATATTCAACTTTTCTTAAACATTGTATGGTCACATATAGCATTCTAAATATACCATTGTGCTCCGAGGGATGATCATTTGTTTATTTGTTAACCATACTCGAAATGTATTAGAGGGATGATCATTCGTTATAATGAAAATAACGATCCATCAAAAGACCACTGCTCGTTCATATAAAATACATATATTTGAATTCGGTATACAATGTATTGAAATCCTTACACACTCCCTATAGTGTCTGACAGCTTATTAGATAATGGATAGTGGTTCCCATACATTTCCAATGGGGAGTTTGTATACGATGTACAAGGCCATGCTTCCAGGCCGACCAATGTCTGTGTGTAGTCAGGCCGGGGCTGGGGACCAGTCTACAGCCGACCCTTCGCCCTCTGAATACATATCAGCGGGCGGGGTACCAGTCGAGGCGGGGGGGACAGGGCTCAAAGGCCCTGGAGAAGATGTCACAGGGTGCGTCTACATCATCTCCTCCTGCCTCCCCCCTGGAGGACACACAGGGTACAGGGCCTCTCCTATCTCTGCTATCTACATGAAGGACTCATCGCATTATTATGGGAAGGTATTGCGGGAAGGAAAACTGTATGTTACTATATACCTATGCTGCTAAGAACTCAAGGACTGTCAAATACTTGACCCAAAGCCGGGATAAGGGAGAGGCGTATTGTTGAGTTCGTGAGTTATTTACTATATACCCATGCCGTATATACTGCAAATAACGTCCAACCATGCTTGTGCAAGTCACAGAACTCGATGCTAATTTACGGTTTGTACAGAACTCGGTGTAAACGCCTCGGTCCGTACAAACCATAAATTAGCATCTCGTTCTGTGACCTGTACGGCATGGTCAGGACGTTCTATATAAATACGGTTTGTACATTACAAGGGTACTGTATGACTTGTGGTACATAATCTAGAGGGTATGTAGACGTTAGAGTAGACTTGCTCAAGTCTTTCATTATGAACATTCATTAAATTATTAAACACAATCAAAATTAAAGTTCATGACTGGCCCATGAATTAAAGACTTGTCCACTATGAGCAGAATCTCCTGTTTATGGCCCCAAGATACTCCCTGTAACCCTATACTTCCTCCTACCCCTTCCCCCTCCCCTCCTCCAGTTCTCTGACTGACGTGTTGTCCTAGCAATAAATTTCGCCTGCTCCTAACTGTGACTCGATTGAGATCAAAGTGAGAGGGTATCAATCTCCCAGCAGATATTCTGACCAGTAGCCAGGGTATCTGTATGGAGAGTGTTGGGAATGCTGGAGCTAAACAGCGCCAGAAATCCAACATCAATGCCGATTGTACCAGTCCCTGTATCCCAACGAGGAGGGTAGCCATAGGATGCAGGGACTGGAGCCAGTCTAACGTTAGGGCCCACTCATTGGGACGTTAGGGCCCACCCATCATGACATCGACATTTGAATCAATTATTTATCCTGAATATTACTCAGTTTTAAACAATTGGGTTCCATTTATATCTAGCGCTGAACCTCATCCATAGGTTGAGCTTGCCTGTTGGTTTCCAGGTATATCCTATCTGGGATTATCCTACCCCTAATATAAAATCCCATAGGCTTAACACTGAGTTTATGTATGCTACGTATGTCGCATACAGAGTAAAATACGCTCTTCGGAGCCTACAATACATTGGACATGTGACCAAGGAAAGGACCAATCAGTGACCAGAAATTTAGCTACGATAAAAAAAGTACCGATTGTGCTTAAAGTGGCAATTCATATGTTTTACAGTATGATATGGAATATTATGAGTGGTTTATGAAACCGGACCCATCCCAAACACTATTTTCATATCAAGAATAAGGCCCGGCGTCCATCTACTACGATAGAATCGTAGACCTCCCGATTTTGCACCGATACAAAATGTCAGAATCGGTGCCATATCGGGAAGGTGCAAAATCGTAGACATGTGTCTAGACATGCCAATCCACCATGCATTATATGGGTTTTTTTTCGGTGCCTAATCGCAGAAACGTGGTCAACTGCCCCGATATTAGGTGACCTTCTGACGCCATTTTGATTTTGTATCGGCAGGTGCATCGTAGACCATATCAGAGCCATATCGTAGTAGGTAGACGCAGGAGCTTAGTGTACACTAAGAGGGGGTGTCCACCAAGGTCCCCACGCGAACCGACGGGCACAGATATTGCCCTCCCGATACAAAATCCATATCGTAGAGCTAATCGGGGCAGTTGGTCAGGTTTCTACGATAACGCTACTGACGCGGCCCGACGCGCTACGATGCGAACCGACGCTAGTCGATAAAAAAACCATATCGTAGAGGGTCTACAACAATCGAACATGTATGGATTGTTGTAGCGCGTCGGTATGTATAGATGACACTTTAAACGGGAAATCATATGAAATAATCGAAGGAAAATCTTTCAGAATACCTAGAATATATAGTGGTAATGCCGCTTTGCAAAAATGGTGAAATTTGAGAAAAGATAAGGGTCTCAAATCGATCAATTTATACTTTAACTTGGAACTGTTTTTTTTTCATTAGATATTATTATGGCATATCATATAATATCGTTTGTAGTTTCAGATAAAATATCAATCTTAAATATGCATTATATTTGGAATTATAATGGAAATATGGTTGGTTACACTAGTTGCATCGTGAGCTATATCGGGGTGTATCGGGACCATGGCACCTTCTTCATGCACCCTCCCAACACGTTACGACGCGCCCCGACGCGAGCCGACGCGAGCCGACGCGCTACGATATGGTAATTTTGTATCGGCTCGCGTCGGCTCGCGTCGGCGTTGGTGGGTTCGGGGTCTAAGGAAATAGAGCGATAAGCGTGTTATGTATCATTTTGACATCATGTTGACATTCGGCGATAGACCTGCCCGTTGTTTGTCGGCAAGGTCTGCTCTTCACTGCACTCTTCTTCACCTCGTG
Source organism: Alentia gelatinosa (assembly GCA_950022655.1). Taxonomy (NCBI): domain Eukaryota; kingdom Metazoa; phylum Annelida; class Polychaeta; order Phyllodocida; family Polynoidae; genus Alentia; species Alentia gelatinosa. Next base: position 120,313,838 of record OX465581.1, on the reverse strand, counting down.
CAGTAACTCGAGTTTTGTTTAGAACTGATCCTACCCAGTCTATATTACTTCAGAATATTAAAAAATATCATAAATCTCACCGAGATCCAATGAAAATTGCATGACACTCCATAATGTGTGCTTGTTGATACTCTCGATATTGCTCTTGTCTTGCTTGCTCATTGGTAATTTTTCACATGACATCATTTCACAAATTTATCTCACCCCAGATATTTATTCTCCATAGACTTAACATTAGATATTTAGGAAATATATCCAATGGGGGATAATGTCACAAATGTTAGCCCATTAGTCAATATTAAGGGTGAGATAAATTCAGATACCCATTCAAGTTTAGGGTCAGAGCTCGATCCCATCTCATTTGAATCACGTAGTAATTCACGCCGCTTCGCCTTGTGAATTATTACGTGATTCAAACTCGATGTGATACGAGCTCAGACCCTAAACTTTCATGGGTTTCCTCTATAGTATCCTACTAGAGCGATAAATTTCATTTTCCTGCATACTCGCTCGAATACAGTCGGCCAATCTTAAGCCCATGGAGTTCTTGTATTAGGGGTAGAATAAAAAGCCAATACCAATTATAGCTTGGATTACGGTATCTTATTTCTGTATGACAGCTTCTGAGTAAACTTGAGTTGTTCTATTGAGTTTGACAAAGTGTATGATGGATACAACATGTTTCACTACATGGCTCCATAGTATGCCACACTGCGTGTGTATGTGGTACAGTCTAAGCTAAGGTATGGTTCTACCTATTATCTTAGCCTGGAATATATGTCCATAGGCTTAACATTAGGAACTCGTTCTCAACAGGCCTACGAGTACGGTAACTCATACTTAACGGGTTATAAACAGACAGATATTTCCAGGCTAAGATGAAATCCGAAACATATTCGTGCTTGGTCTGACTCCCCATCGCCTCGTTCATATTACTGAGCATTCCAAACTCGATAGCGAGCGGGGACACAGACCAAACACTCATCAATTTCCTTCTTAATAAAGATTGAGGTAGTAGTTATATAGAACGTCCTGACCATGCTGTACAAGTCACAGAACGAGATGGTAATTTAAGGTTTGTACGGAACGAGGCATTTATGCCGAGTTCCGTACAAACCGTAAATTATCATCGAGTTCTGTGACGTTATATATTTACTAAAAACCTAAAATAAAAAAAAAAAAATCATTAATCTAATTTTTAACAATATATATATATGTTAATAAACGTGTTTGGCAAGGTGGTCCGTATTTTAGTGTACGGACCAGCGGTGCGTACAGTATTTTTACGTTATATGTCAAAACGGTATTATTTACAGTAAATACGGCATGGGTATGTAGTAATGAATATTACAATCACTGAGAAAGTCAAGGTGAGGTGATATATGTAGCATCTATTACAGAACCTTCTTAATACCTAATACCTAATACGATGTATCAATACATAGTCAAAACTACGTTGCTATGGGCAACCACATATCATTTTTCACACATACCTTAATAATATCATATTTCCGGCAAATTGCATCCAAATTGTATCAAAATCTGATTATCATTTCCATAAAGATTTTCATTGTTGCAATTTTTTTTAATAAATGATGGCTATTGAGGCGCCATGCGTCAATGTGGCGGTGATGTCTCGAGAGTGCACGCGTCCTTAAAGGGTTAACACAGTCCCCGCTTAATGGGCGGCCTTTAAGGGCTTCTAATGAGGGAAGCCACTCCACACCTGAACATGGCTTCAGGCTCAGGTCTCCAGGCCCGGGACTGTAAGCTGCAGCCTGTTAGTCGGGCCATTGACAGTTAACATTAGGCTGGCAGTCAGTCCTTACAATGCCCCCTCCTCCCTCCCTGCCTACCTCCATCTCTCTCCCTGCCTCCTCCCCTGCCTGCCTGCCTGCCTGCCTCTCCCAATCTCCCTCTCTCCCTCCCTCTCTCCCCTCCCTGCCAACCTCTCTCCATCCCTCCATCGTTACAATACCTCCTCCTCCCTCCCTGCCTCCTTCACTTCCTCCCTCCCTCTCTCTCTCACTGCCTCCCTCCCTCTCTCTCCCTCCCTCTATCTCTCCCTCCCCTCCCTCTCTCCCTGCCTGCCTCTCTCCCTGCCTCCCTCTCTCTCTCTCCCTGCCTCCTTCCCTGCCTGCCTACCTCCGTCTCTCTCTCTCTCCCTCCTTCCTCCCCTGCCTCCCTCCATCTATCCCTGCCTCCCTGCTTCCCTCTCTATCTTCCTCCCTGCCTTCCTCTCTCCCTCCCTATGTTCTCTCTCCCTATCTCTCTCCCTCCCTACGTTCTCTCTTCCTATCTCTCTCCCTCTCTCCCTCCCTCTCTCTCTTCTCTCTCTCTCTCCCTCTCTCCCTCCCTTTCTCTCCCTCTCTCTCTCCCTCTCTCTCTTTCCCTCTCTCCTTTCCTCTCTCCCTCCCTTTCTCCCGCCCTTTCTCCCTCTCTCCCTGCCTCCCTCCCTCCCTCTCTCTCCCTCCCGTCCCCTCTCTCTCTCCCAGCCTTCCTCCCTGCCTGCTTGCCCTCTTCCTTTCCTCTCATCCTCCCTCTGTCCCTCTGTCCCTCCCTCTCTTCCTGACTCCCTCCTTCCCATTCTCCCTCATTCTCTCTCTCTCTCTCTCTCCCTCCCTCCCCTCCCTCTCCCCCTCTTCCTCTCTCTCTCTGCCTCCCTCCCTCCCTTCCCTCCTCTCCCTCCCTCTCTCTCTCCCTGCCTCTCTCCCTATGTCTCCTCCCCTCCCTGCCTCCTTACGTCCCTCCCTCTCATTCTCCCTCCCTCCTTCTAAGCCCCCCCTCCCTCTCTCCCTCCCTCTCCCTCCTTCCCCCTCTCTCTCTTCCTCCCTCCCTGCCTCTTTCCCCTCCCTGCCTGCCTCCCTCCGTCCCTCCGGCCCTCTTTCCTTGCCTCCCTCCCGCCCATCCTCCCTCCCTCTCTCTTTCCCTCCCCCATCTTTCTCTCCATCTCCCTCCCTCCCCCTCCCTCCCTCTCCTTCTCTTTCTCCCTCCGTCCCTCCCTCCGTCCCTCCCTCCGTCCCTCCCTCCCTCTCTCCCTTCCTCCCTCCCTTTCTCCATCCCTCCCTCCCTCCATCTATCCCTCCCTCAATGTATCTATCTAATCATACACAGGCATCGTGAGAATCATGTGGAAGGTGAATACATTCCCTCGGTAAAAATTAAAATGTTCATTTTGGATACAGATAATGTTGAATGGTATTCTGAAGAGAAGATGTCATTGGGCTGAGGCAGCTTGCAAGATGTGATTCCACCTAATACTCCCGCAGCTGCATAGGATTAAACAGAATGATATTCCAGTAGGGAGTCTAGTGAACACATTCAAACATACTGTATCAGGCTCGTTTCCAAGGTGTAGATCTTCTGTGTTCTCCTAATAGCCTATTTCTATTTTGTGTCAGCAGTGCTAAGGTCCGTCGGTGGTTCCTGACTGTATATCGGTGATGGCCAATTGAAAAGGGATATTAGGAGAACACAAACAATCTACACGGTTTCGTCGGCTAATGGAAACGGGACTATCCCATACCTTTCCTCACCATAACATGCTTTATCTCACCCCTGTTATTTTTGTCCCATAAGCTTAACATTTAGAACTCATTCTCCATGCCCCTGCGAGTATTGCAGTCCGTTTTCCATGGTCTATATCCTGTGTGTCGTCCATTCTTTTCAGGGGTGAGATAAATACAGAAAGCAACTCGTTTTGGTCATTCTTCAACTCATTTGATCGCTACGCGATATTCACTTGGCTTCACCTTGTTCATATCACTGTGCACCAAACTCATAGTCTGCGCGTAGTTGACGCGCAGTAATACTAGAGCGATAGTGAGGAGTATAGCGTTAAGAAGTCCTACTGTTAAACTGATGACTTGTAGAGAGATGTACCGACGAGTATCTGAAAAACTCAGTATTTCTGAGAGATGCTTTTGCTAAATAAAAAAAAGAAAAAAGAAAAAGTACCCAAACTGCCCTGTTGAATGGGACGTTCTGATTGGTTGTTCTACTTACCAGAATCTGACGTGCCGCGAGTGACGTCACGTGACTGCGTATCTGTAGAAAAGAAAGAAAAGTTATCAGATTAAAAAGGAAATAGTAAAAGATTATACAGAAAAATGATCTTTTACAGAAATAAGAGAAAATACTAGAAGGACTTGTAGATGGCACCTTGACACTTTGGCAAGATAAACAGTATCCTGGACATTGATTTCCATTCATTGTTTTTTTTATATTTTTAAAAATATTTTTATATTTTTTTAATATTTTAATTTTTTTTTAAATATTTTTTTTATTCACATATAATTCACCTTGGAGATAGGTGGTCTTCCATTATAGGATAGGATTACAATCCGGACAATAGTGCAACAATTCAAAGGTGAAAATACAAGTCACGTAAAGCATGACAAAGCATTTTCTAAATGAAAATATTTACAAGTATACAGCACCTTGTACGACATTTAGATCAGTCTTATCGTCAAAATATCTTATACTTATGACACATTATTTTATACAACACTATGGTCCCATAGACGAATCTAAGATATTTTATGTTATATACAACACTATCGCCCCAAAGACGATTCTAAGATATCTTTTGTCATTCTTAGTTTATTCAACGGCCCACAGGTTGGCGCGCAGAAATTAGACTTGAAATGGCGGATTACGGTAAGTTCATTTTAACTATTGACATTTGAAGGTCTATAATGAAGGGAAAACAAACTGCACGATTCGTAGATACGCCCCTCCTGCCTAACGGGATTGGGGTCACCGTCCTTGTTTTTGAAAGAATTGACGAAAACCATATTTTTCAGTACATTTCCTATCTAAATCAAGCAAATTTAAATGAGCATATTACATTAAAATTGGATAAACTGGACAGAATATCAAATCTGCTCACGTAGAATAAGAATGAATCACAAGGAACCTGTTTTGCCTGATAATCCACAAATTCATAAATCACCAGGTGGCGCCACCGTGAATCATAGACCATGCCTTTAACCCCCCATCACCATATATTGACTCCATCTTCCCTCCCCATCCTTAACCCCAGCATATGCCTGGCAGGTCAGCCATGGTTTCTATATACCTCCCCTCTTAAATAAAACGGCCGGGCCTAGTATTACCCCGGAGAGCTGGCACTATGCACACATCATTAGGAGAGTAGACTGGCCCCCAGCCTTGTAGGGCGTCAATAATTAATGATCCTTTAAAGAGAGCCCTGGTCATTTATTGTGGAGCCGGCCCCACCCTGGGCACCCCGGGTCACGCGCTACAGCACTCTCCCCCCAGATCTTTCGCGGCGCTAGCGCTGGCTTGATCTCTGCCCCAACCCAAAGCTAGCTGTATGGAGTTGTCCCCTTGCATTAACTGCCATATAAGGAATAAAGTAGACCCAGTAGCCAATGACTGCATTTGGAGAAAACCCGACCTTCACCCTGACCTCCTTACATGCTATTTATAGCGCCTTGGGACGGTTCTACAGTCTATAGTTGACCCTCCCTCTCTCTCCCTCCCCCTCCCTCCCCCTCCTTCACCCTCTCACTCTCTCTCCCTCTCTCTCTCCCTCCCTTCCTCTCTCTAGCACCCCTAGTCTATAGTTGACCTAAAATCTAGTGGGCCACAACCACCCTGCTAGTTCCCTGGGTATCTACTAAAGACAGGGGAGACCAGCGAACATTTCAGATTCAAAACAAGGCAACTGTCAAAAGTTATACAAGTCAAACAACTCACATATCAAGTGTATGGAAATATAGGAATTGTTAAAGGAGCTTCACACACAATCCAGCTGTTTCTTTTTTTGGCTCTAAACCACTTTATAATGTGAATCTACAGTTGATTAGATTGCCCCTTTAAATGAGCACATGTGTCATGTTGACAAACAAAACCCCAAAGCCCAAATACACCCCAAAGTCCTAAGAATTTAAGATATTTTAGAAACTGACATATGGGCCAGATTTGAGCCCAAACCAGAGGAGGTGTGAAGCGCAGCGCCCCCTATACCGACCCAAGTCATATATATGATCGCGGCTGCCTCACAGCGCCACTTGTGTCATGAATAATAGGCCGATTTTGATAAACAAAACATTGTTAGAAACTTAAGACATGGGCCTATTTAGTTATACACATGTCATATACCTGTGCTATGGCTAAGGTTTCCTGTCGTAGGTTGAACATTGGAATTTGTGAGAAATAAGGCTGTATTCCACAACACAAAACAGGCACAAAACGTGGAGCTCTATTGAGCTCTGTTGTGGTTTGGAATACATTACTCCATCAATATCCATCAATATCCAAAAAGATTTTTGATAGAGCTCTAACAGTTTGTATGTAGTAGCTGTTCATATATAGCCAATTTTTGCAATATTTTCACATAGGAATCAACATCAGCTGTCACTTGAGTCCAGGCCGATTTGCATAATTTATAGATAATGACACTCCTAAAACAAACAATGGAGCAACAAAACAAAATATTATGGACCTTTTGGTGGCATATCTTCATCTAGAAACGCCCTAAAACGTCTGTATAGGAGATTCTGTGTGAGTTACATAGCAGTATGTCGGAGCATTCGTAGTGCTTTGTTTTGGTTCTGTATTATCGCTCAAAAAGATAGGGGGCGCTGCGCTTCACACCTCCTCTGAGCCCAAACAGGCAGGTTGGGGCAGAGATATAAGCGGCCAGAGGAAGTAGAGCGCAAGATCTCTGCTGGGAGAGTACCGCTACAGGGACCGGGGCATACCTCTGCCGGGCCTGTCACGAGGGTCCACCGGTCAATGCCAACAAATCCCCCCCGGTCTCCCTTCCCTGGGCACTAACCCGAGATCCTGGGAACACGTACGGAGAGTGAAGTCCATGGTAATCCTTGTGTGTATAGCTGTATGCTGGAGTGATTATCTTGTGGGAGGAAGTATTGATGTGTCAGATAAAAGTGGTCTGTAATATTTACAGGGTTTTCTTGTGATAATTCAATGGTGAATGTTGAATGCCAAAATAACAGATGAATTTGAGAAGCAAGACCTCTTAAGAGGGAAAGGCAATGATGCAAAAAATATTTATCAAAGGGTAGACACTTGTGTAAGAGTAGGGATCAGTTAGATGTTAGGGAAGGCAAGGCCTATTAACTCTTTACCTACTATATCTAAAAAACTATGATTCTGGTAGAATCCGCTTGGAGTGTCTCCCGCACAGAGAGACAAAGTGAACCAGAGCTAGGCCTGGAGACTGGAGAGCCACGAGAGTGAGATTCTCGTAAAATTTTAATAAACCAACAAATTCTAATAGACTACGAAGAAATAGAATAGATGTAAGGTAAAGAATAGGAAGACAATGTAATGGTGAACCACGGAAGTGACTGGCATGGAAAAATGAGAAGTGAGATAAGGGAAATTGCTTATTTAAAAAAGAAATTCAAAGGCTATGAGGAAATATTACTGAGTCGATAGTGATGGATGTTAACAGCCATCACTACAGGCTTATTAATTATGTTTCCTTATAATTATATACCTCAAAATTATGAAAAAAGACTTTATATGAGGCACAGCCTGCGGACCGTGGGCCCGAGCATTTTTTAGCAGTTCTTCTATTAATCTCTCCGCATTATCATACAGCTTACTACTTTCAGCTTTGCCAAACAATTCTCCGTACATTCAGTGTTACCTTGTGGTCATTTCCATTGCTCCCTTTTTTCATACCAGTTAACTATATAAAACCAAACTACATGAACATCATTTAGGCTATTCTGGAACTAAATCTTTCATCTCATAAGTGTCCTGTACTAATTACATGGCTCCCACCCCTGTAGAGTAGCCACTAACAATTATGATTATTTCTATTCCTTTTCTTAGAAAAGTCGTATGAAGAAGTTTCTTGGGGTTACATTGAAAAATTGTTTATTACTGCTACTTCTTTTTCTAGTCTCTTAAAACTGTATGCCATGGACAGCCAGGGACGATGTGGGTCAACTTTATTCAACACATATGGATGACCTTATGAATGTCTGATACTGTCGTAGCAAATAAACGTAAATATCATCAAACGATGACCCTTGTACAAAGGTACGGACAGTCTTTATGTAAGATCCTAGATTATTCAACGGCCCCAGGTAGTTTGTAGAGATGAAATAAAAATGGAGTTATGAATTCACTCCATCATAACAGCACCCAAGGTGGCAGTCAGCATCCATGTGTATTTTCATTTGCAGCAAAAATGTGTTGAATTTCTCAGTAAAGATTAGTTTGCTATCCTGATTTTATTTTTCACTAATGGAAAATGTGTGGACTTGCCGCCATTGAATTGTGTGTCTTGATGCTCCTGTAGCATAATTGGAAGGTTGTACAATAGTCGGGTCGTGTTACATATTACCATATACCATGGGCCAATGTCTCACTTTTACTGACCAGTAGTACAGATTACAGATTACGTTCATCACTGAGTGACGAAAGAATATTTATACGTCCTTCCCTACCACGTGACCACTTTCATTCATGAAAAAAGTGACAAGCAAAGTTGTAAAATGGTTTTAAAAAAAATGATTTCTAGGTATATAATAATAACGAACATCCCACCAACAGATCAATTCAAACGATATCTCATAGCATTCGAACTTGTTTGAATGCTATGTGATATTCACTCAGCTGTCGTCCCGTTCATATCACTCTGCATCAAACTCGTGGAGAACAACAACTTTGACTTTCATTATTCACCTGTCCTTCTCAACATGCCCCCATATTGAGCCTCTTTGACTTTCATTATTTACTTATCTTAGTATGCTCCCATATTGAGCCTCTTTGACTTTCATTATTTACTTATCTTAGTATGCTCCCATATTGAGCCTCTTTGCCTTTCATTTTTTACCTATCTTAGTATGCCCCCATATTGAGCCTCTTTGCCTTTCATTTTTTACCTATCTTAGTATGCCCCCATATTGAGCCTCTTTGCTTTCCATTATTAGAGCATGCTTGCACGCGCTGAATACATCATCTAGAGTTTAGAGTGGTCACATTGATCTTTCAGTCTGCTTCCAGAAAACTATACCTTTACTATCTGCATGTTGTTCACTGTGATAGTGGGAACAGAGCAGGGAGCCAGTGTCTCTGTGTCTTAGAGGTGTGCCCAGCTGACCATGACCAATCGCTCAAGACCGAAATACCTCATGACCCACTGATGCTCGATATGTTTTGATCCTAGACTCAGGCAGTTAGAGAAATGTCAAGTTGACTTGGTGCAAGTGGGTTACAGAAAACTATCCATAGACTGAATCTAACCCAAACCTTTCAATTGTTATTCATTTATAATTGCACGCTCATTCATCTATGATGAACATCCTATGTGTTCCTAGTTTACCTGTCCATCTCAACATGCCCCCATATTGAGCCTCAATTCCCATCTCGTTCTGAAGCTTGTACAGCATGGTCAGCTCGTTCTATATATACATACATCTATCACCTGTAGCAATGGGCAGCAAGCCCTCAGATCTCTTCCCGACCACCACCTAGCCTCCCCATGTGAGACCCCCCCCCCCCTCTCTCTCTCTCTCTCTCTCTCTCTCTCTCTCTCTCTCTCTCTCTCTCTCTCTTCTTCCAGCACCCCCCCCCCCTCCCCTCCCCCCCCCCCCTCTAGGAATATCCATAGCCGCCTGTCAGGAGCGTGCGGCGGTAGAATCGACCCTGTCCAGGCCGCATGTGTTATTTTTACCGACATGTATGCACAACCGCCTTGACCACAAGAACCACCCCCGCCCTCCTCCTCCCTGCCTCCTCCTCCACCTCCCTCGTCTTTACCTCCCCCCCCCCCCCGGCCCATACATACACAATATTACCACGATTTCCATATGAGTGGCCGTATTCTCCGCGTAGTTGACGCGTAGTAATACTCCGAGCGTATTATCCTACCCCTAATATAAAATCCCATAGGCTTAACATTGGGTTTCCGTATGCCACGCTGACTGGCATACGGAGTTTTATATGCCACTAGTGGCATACAGCATTGTTATCACGTAATATTCCAAAATCAAGGAGACTGGGTAGGATAAAATCAAAACCTGATTCGTTTTAATCTTGGCCACCGCATGCCGCTCCTGGAGTTTTGGCTCCGGACTTCACTCGGCTTCGCCTCATGAAGTCACTATGCCAAACTCCAGTCGTGGAATACGGTGGCCAAGATTAAACCTCATCCAGTTTTACGATAGTGTCAACTACAAGGAGAATACGGCCACACAGATCGAAATCATGGTAAAGTTGTATTTATTACTCACCTTTCGAGTAATGATTAGGGGGAAAAAGTCTTGTAAATAATTAGAAATTCGACCCAATCGCCGTGCATTGTTTATATAAATTAGTTCCTATAATGCCCGTCAGGTGGCCGAAAAAGCCGTATTCTCCTAGGAGATTCCGGAGGTCCGGATTCTACTCAGTAGCGATCTGTAGGCTCCGTAGGCTTAGCATGGAGGCTCCGTATTAGGTGGGTAATAAATCCCCCCCCCCCGCCTCCCGCCCCCCGCCCCCGGAGCCCCGTGTCGGCGGACTTTGTTGTCGGTGTTATTATGCGCCTTGAGCCGGCTTCTTACTCCCACTCACCCCTGACCGTGGCGGGGGGGCGGGGGGAGTCCATCGATGGAGGCTGTGTGTGTGTATGGGTGGGGGTAGGGGTGGAGGGGGTTGGGGGGCTGGTTATGTTGGGTGTGTGTGTGGGGGGGGGGGGGGGTGTCCTTAGCATGGCATTGTGGATGACAGGGCTAAGTGTATGCTCATGTAATATTTAAGTACAGACAGAGCATAGAGTAACCCCCCCCCCCCGCCACACACGGGGAGGCTGCAGGGTGGGGCCACCTAGCGGGAAGACTAAAGCGCCAAATCCACTACTGCGACAGAATTTTCAAGCTAATGTGTCTGTGATCCATGCGACTGGGCGACTGTGCGATTGTTGCAAACGCCGTGCAAACACCAGATCCACTACTGCAACAGCACAGAATACATGCGACTGTGCGAATCACATGCGATAATATCAAATAAATTAGATATTGTTGCAAGGCATTCGCATGTCCATGTGAATTCGCATGAGTCATGCGATCATCATGCAAATTCCATGCGATGGCGTGATCCACTAAAGCGATTTTTCATGCAAATTTCATGCAACTGAGCGATGGTCTGCGATGGTTTGCGAACGTCTGCGAACACAAATTCGCATGTAAAATCGCCTTAGTGGATTTGGCGCTTAACTCGAACCTAGCCTAGGCCAGGGGGGAGTTTAACTAGGTGGTCCTAGGAGAGTTATGCCTTTAAGACAGGTCCTAGGACAGTCTGCATTTAACTAGTAAGACAATCTTATTAGCCAAGGACATTAGCGAGATTGGTAATTAGCGTGGTAATGCTCAGCAGCCTGGAGATGTTGATGCCTCGGTGTCTGGGTTTCAAGTGAGTTCTGAGTGGACATCTGCTCCTTATATACCCTATCGAGTGGTCAGGTCAAATGAAGACCGGGGACGGTTCAAACACTAGGGGTGGCAGTCCAAGCAGTTGGGCCTTAATCACTATCTGGAGCGAGGACCTGTTAGGAGGCACCCTATGATAATCTTAATACATCGCACCTGCCCTAGTCAATAGGATGCCAGCAAGCATGATTACATGTTTGTCATACCACTCACCTCAAGGGTTCTTGAGTCCCAGGGTGAGAGTTCACTGAGACTTTGTCTGAGACTATGTACCAGGGCACCGTTAACACGTTTTGGTCCTAGGAGAAGAATACTCCTAGGATCATGTCAGCAATCTAAGACGTATCTTAGGACGAAAGATCTTTCCCGTTTAACAAGTGGTGTCCCCCATAGAGAGAAAATTCCTTCATAATTAGTCTCCTAGGACTGAATTTGTTCAGGCTGTAAGACAGTTGTGGGATCCCTGTGAAGGAGAATTCCTAAGAACTGTAGGTAGTGCCACATAGTGGGGGTTGTGGTAACTAATTTCATCATTTTTAATTCAACTGAATATTTGAAATATTTCCCCTCTAACACTGCCGTTTTGTATTACATACCATATTATACATATTTCCTCTAGTTAAATTGATAAATAAGGTTGTTATTTGTGATTATAATCCTCTAAGACAGCTACATTGGTGTCCCCCATCTAGGATCCTTTTGGGTATGTGGAGGACAGTTTTTAAGATGTGGGTCAAACTTGTCAAACACTTTTGGAAAATCTGGCTAATGTCCTTGACAAAGACAGTCCCTCGCTAAGATTGTCTTACCAGTTAAACGCAAACTGTCCTAGGACCTCTCTTACAGGCATAACTCTCCTAGGACCACATTGTTAAACTACCCCCAGGTGTGTCCTTTCATGTGAAAGGAGACTCCTTGCCTGCAATAGTTTTTCACACCATTCACCTCAAGGGTACTTGAGTCCCAGGATGAGTGTTCACTGTGACTATGTCTGAGATGGTGCCAAGGTGTGTCCTTCCATGTGAATCAAATTCGTCATTTTTCCTTGAGACTGGTGAAAGCACCTTGCCATGAGAGTTCTGTACCAAAGAAGAATTGTCTGAGACTAGGGGAAAGGTGTGAAGTTTCAGATACATTAATCTTTATATAGGCAGAATTCCACTGGACCGACGGTAGTCGATTCAGTAGCCAGACAATCGCCGATTATTATCGGATGCCCTATAATTTCTCAAATCTTTGAAAATGGTCATTTATTAAACTATTATTATCAGAATTAAATGAATTACAATACGTGAGCTTCCTCTTAAGGGCCTAGGAACAATTGATCAGGTGAGAAATCGGCCTGGTGGATTGTGCCCTTAAGTGTATCCCACTTTACTTTATTTCTGGAATACGCTGTGATAACTTGATATGTAGCTCTACCTCATCTGTTTTCATCCATTTATGTACTATATTACATCAATATATGCTTTGCAGGAAGCAAAGGAAGATATGTCCAATGACAGAATTGAATGATGTTTTATAATTTAAAAAAAAAAGACAAAAACTATATTCCTATATACCCATTATTGAACTAACTAGAGTTACATACCGCTGCTGGGGGGTGCATTAAAAATAAGTTATATGTCGAGGTTGACGTTTTCGTCCTGCTCTCATGTTTTCGTCCCGCTCTGATGTTTTCATCCCGCTCTGATCACGTGATACAATACAGCAGCGGGACGAAACTATAGCTGTTGTGGTTACTCGATAAGGGTGGCCATTTGCTTCGGAAGTGTTTCAGGTAAAGAATTAAGCCTTTTTATCGATATTTGAAGGTATATAGGAATAGGGAAACCAAGTACCTGTAAGCAAAAGACAAAGTTACTCGGTAAGGCTTGGAAAAATTAATTTTTCCAAGCCTCGTAACTTTGAACTTTTGCTCACCGGAACATAGTTTCCCTCTATTAGTGTCTACATACCTGGGCCAATTCCTAGACTTGATATTCAGAGAATCATCGGGAAAATAAGTATCTGGGTCATTCCCGTATTCTATTGCCACTGAGCGGAATGGAGTGAATGACACCCAATCACATCCTTCATAACTCAATCATCTGGACCGCATAATACCATCATTCAGTCCAGGTTTTCATTACCAACACCAGCACGAAGAAAATTCTCAGGACGGATTTTATAGCGAGCCTACGGTCTCTTCTTCACCCATCCTCTGTAGTAGTAATTCCAGGTCTTGCCAGGATTCAATCAGTTAATGAATTATTAACGTTGATGAGATCATTCGCCGGTGATAGAACGCCGGCAGTTCCAAGCAGACGACAACCGTTCATCGAACGTTCGCTGGTTCCCCGTGCGGCTCAGGCTGTGTTTAGGGCGGTACCTGGCGTGTTCCCGCTCTTTTAACCCTTTCACTTCTTTTTTTTCCACTGCACATGTACAATAAAGGAAACCCATGAAAGTTTAGGGTCTGAGCTCGTATCCCATCGAGTTTGAATCACGTAGTAATTCACAAGGCGAAGCCGCGTGAATTGCTATGTGATTCAAATGAGATGGGATCGAGCTCTCACCCTAAACTTGAATGGGTTTCTGAATTTATCTCACACTCAATATTGACTAATGGGCTAACATTTGTGACATTATCCCGCATTGGATATTTTTCCTAAATATCTAATGAGTGTTAGATACGAGTTTCCAATGTTAAGTCTATGGAGAAAAAAATATCTGGGGTGAGATAAAGCAGCAAATATACACCATGAAATACGCCGCTGCAGGACCATTTCACCTCTGTAGTACGCAGGCAAGAAGTACAATATATGGCAATAAGTACAGTATCCACAGTGACGTCATTATATCACACCTCCATGGCAATCCAAAATAATTGTATACTCAGGGGTAATCATTGCCTCCCCGGTGTCCCCCTCTACCGCGCCTCACGGGCGCCCCTCCTGCCCCCTCGCGGCTTTCTCACCTACCACGCAGTCACGTGGTACAGCCCGGTCCGGACCCCGGTCTCACTTCTTCTCCACCCGTCCTGCAGTACACACGTACTCCAGTACTTTTTCGTCCCACCCACCCTCACCTATTCTTTTCTTTCTTCCTACTCACGTAGGGCTATTTCATTATAATATACAATTACCTACGTATTTTTCATACTACTGTATTGTATATCATATTTTATACTTATATTAATTGACCTTTATTCTACATGTCAATTACCAATATGTAATATTACTTACCTTCATATTCATATTACATATTAATATGATCGTCCAGTAAGGTCGACATAATATTTTATCAATTCTATTATCATAAAATTAAATAAAATTTTATACTCCCAGCTACTGCTTCTCTACTTTCATCCGGGGATAGGGTAATGAGGATATCAATTAATAGTAATGCTATTAACTATGATATAGTTTTACTTAGGACGGTGACCTATGGTTTTTAAAATCCAAATAAATAGTACTATACATGCCCTATACTCTGTAAAAGTTCGAGGAAAATGGCATGGGTTTTCTATGTGAAAAAAAACCCACTTTTTAGAATTTCTTTTATAAATATTCTTTTATAAAATTATGATAATATTCATCTTTATATAAAAAAGCTATCATGGTGACCCCCCGATTTCCAAGTTAGACATGTATACTACAACACTTAGAGATCATCATATTCAAATTTCAGGAAAATAACATGGGTATCAGGTCTGGCGTCCACCTACTACAATAGAAATTTAGACCTACCGATATGGCACCGATACAAAAAGCAAATATCGGAGACATATCGGGAAGGTGCAAAATCCACCACGCATTGTATGTGGTTTTTTATCGGTATCTAATCCCAGAAACGTGGTCAACTGCCCCGACATTAGGTGACCTTCCGACGCGTTTTAAATTTTTTATCGGAAGGTGCATCGTAGACTATATCAGAGCCATATTGTAGTAGGTGGACGCCGGGCCTTAATTTTTCATGACAAATTGTCTGACATGCCTTTAAAAGGTGAGTAAATAAAAACCTAAACTCCCGCCATATTTCAGATATTGGGTCGGGGCCTTGTACCGGGCGGGTTTAATTAACAGAACCGTCTTGACTTAATCACCAGCGCCTAGCCTGAACAGTGCCTTTTTTGACCAATCACAAGCGCCCCTCGCCTGAAGTGCGAGGCTAATCTGGCTAAATTGAAGAAGCTTGTTCTTTGCGAGCTGCTAGACTCGGCCCTTACGCTGACAGGCGATTAGAAGACGCTCTGGTGGCTGTTTGCTCCCCCTGGTGTCACATTTTTAGAAATGAGCTGACTACGATATGTTAACCCTTTAACCCATTAGGGACGGCCGTCTATGGCAGAACAACATCCTAGGGGTCGGCTACTAGTGACTATGTACACTTCTAGGGGACGGGGGCATTGTCATCTGAAGCCAGAATTCAAAGGTTTATTGCATGATGTGATATGTTTTCCTTGATATTTGTATATCTAGTATCTCGAATTGAAAAATATGTTACATCTACATTATGTGCAAATTGCAAGTTTTCAATATTTCCTTTGAAAAACAATTTCATAAATATCCAGCATATCCAGCAAATGATGCCTTAAGGCATCATCCGCCCCTGGCCGGTTGATGCCTTAAGGCATCATCCGCCCTCAGCTGGGTGATGCCTTAAAGCATCATCCACCCTTTAAGGGTTAACAGCCGCAAATCATTCAGGTCACACTAAAGGCCAATGCCCATCTACCGATTTCGGAGCATTTATGTACGTTTGTCGGCGACAAACGGAGGGTAATTTGCCTCAGCCAAGCCATCCTAAGGAGTCGGTAGATGTAGGACAGCTAGGCAAGGCTACCCAGCGATTAGTGAACCACCTCCTTCAGACGTCCTTTTGTCGCCGACAAGTTGTGGTTTCAATGTTCCAAATTCGGTGGGGATCAGTTGTTGACGAATGTAGTCAGCGACAAAGGAACGTTGGGAAATGAGGGTTGATTGGTTGGCCGACACAGGCCGACACAGTAAATACAGTAATCGCTTGGTGAGGCTTGCAGGGTGCCACATTCAGTTTCTTTGGTTTTTGTCCTCCCCCAGCGATTAGTGGACCATACACCCATTTTATCAGTGTGGTATATCGTATATATGTCGGTACGTGTAGACTGATTTCCTTAGGACTAATACCCACCAGCTCCTCTCCTCGAGGGCCGCTTGTAGAGCGAAGGGGTTTCGTCTCCATTGGCCGACGAAAAAGGATATAGATTGTGTGAGTTCTCCTAATATCCCATTTACATTGGCCCTCACCGATCTACAGTCAGGTACCACCGACGGACCTTTAGCACTGCTGAGGCAAAATAGAAATTTTGGCGTTTCTACACCCTTTTCGTCGGCCAATGGAACCGGGCCTATATTCTATGGCAGGCCAATCGTGGCATTTGTATGGCAGGCCTCGGTGGTCTCTTTTTGTTTAAATTACTAAAGAGGAAAGTTTAGGGTTGGAGAATTCTCCAGCCATATCTAAGGCATTCTACGGCATTCTTTGGCCGTATTTACGGGAATGCCATATAAGGCATTCTCCAGCCGTATCCACAGGAATGCCATATAAGGCATTCTCCAGCTGTATCCACAGGAATGCCATATAAGGCATTCTCCAGCTGCATCCACAGGAATGCCATATAAGGCATTCTACGACCATATCCACGGGAATGCCATATAAGGCATTCTACGACCATATCCATGGGAATGCCATATAAGGCATTCTCCGACCGTATCCACGGGAATGCCATATAAGGCATTCTCTGGCTATATCTATGGCAATGCCATATAATGCCACGTGACATTCTACGACTGTATCCACAAAAATGCCATATAAGGCATTCTCTAGCTGTATATACCGGAATGCCATATAAGGAATTATCTAGCCGTATCCACGGGAATGCCATATAAGACATTATCTAGCCATATCCACGGGAATGCCATATAAGGCATTATCTAGCCGTATCCACGGGAATGCCATATAAGGCCGTATACGGGAATGCCATATGAGACCGTATATACGGTAATGCCATATAAGACTGTATATATACGGCAATGACATATAAGACCGTATATATACGATAATGCCATATAAGACTGTATATATACGGGAATGCCATATAAGACCGTATCTATACGGTAATGCCATATAAGACCGTATATATACGGTAATGCCATATAAGACCGTATATACGGGAATGCCATCTGGCTGTGGCCCTGGAGGAGAGGGTTAAAATGGAAGTGATAGCGGTACATTGCGCTAATGGCCTTCCGGAGTTCCTCACGTCGGATGTCAGGATTCAATTGCATGTCACATTACTGACGTCAGTCTCTTTCAAGGCCTGCCGCAAAAGGCACCATGCTCTATCCAAAAGATGCGCTCAAAATAGTGAATTCGAGCCATTTACACTGGCTGGTGCGACCAGGGGGCTGTTTTTAGATCTAAGAACGATAGAAAATTTGGTATTCTCATGGTCTTTGTTGCATTCTCGATACCTAAAGCCCGATACACATCAGGGTTGAACGATTAGTTCTCAAATCGTATAGGAGTCGGTGAACTTGTCACGGGCAAATTACGTAACCCTTGAGCCTGTGTTGGCCACCCAATCAGGGGCCATTTCCCAATGTTCCGTTGTCGGCGACTGGATTTATCAACATGTTGATAAACTGACGTGGAAATAACAACCAGACACAGTTATTTTTTTGGAAGGTTGATGTTATATTGACCAGGAGGACAATATGAAGTTGGTGTAGTAATATCAACAGATCACCACGTTTCGCACACGTTCAGAGCACCTCATCAGGTGATAAACTTTTGGTAACCGATTTAGGAAAATAGAACGACAACTCGTCAGTGACAAAAGAACATCTCCAGGAGGGGTTTTCACTAATCGTTGGCTGACCCTTGCCTAGCTGTCCTACATCTACCGACTGGGGCCGACTACGTTAGGATGGCTCGCCTGAGACAAATCACCGTTCCTTTGTCGCTGACAAAGGTACATCAATCTTCTGAAATTGGTAGATGTGTATTGGGCCTGAAGTAATCAGACTTTGGGAAGGACCGACAGATTCAAAGGGGTTTGAAATCATTGGTAATGTTCATTGTGTTGGGCGAATAGTCTGTCGCTTTATCTCACCCCTGGAATAAATGTCCATAGGCTTAACATGGGGAACTCGTTCTCCATGCCCCTACAAGTATTGCAGTTCGTTCTCCACGGTTAATATCCTGTGTGTTGTCCATTCTTTTAATGTGTACAGGGGTGAGATGAATACAGAAAGCAACTTGTTTTGGTCAAAGAAGTCATTCTCCAACTCGTTTGAATACTTTGTGATATTTACTCGGCTGTCGCCTCGTTCATATCACTCCGCATCAAACTCGTGAAGAACGGCGACTGTGACCAAAACTTGTTGGTTTCTTCTTTAATGGACCTTTTAAATGCAGCAGAAACGTGGAATACACAGTACCCTCACCGATTTTTCGACACCGACGTTGGCCACCACCGACTGACTTTTAGGAGAACTTAATCAATCGGTGTCTTTTTCGTCGGCCAGTGGAAAATGGAAAAATGCAATAAACGTCGTGTTTCAGGGACTCTACTCTCTACCTCTATAGGGAGCCAAAGAGAACCCGCTGAAACAACAGATACCCGTTTACAAATCACCATTTCCGGTGGCCAGTAAGAACGAGGCTTAGTGCTAAACCTATGGGGGTTTGAGGCTAGACTTTCGTTTTTGGTCTCGTTTGTTACTTTTGAAGTGCAGTTTACTACTATCATCTCTGAATAACTCTGTTTCAAAACTACGATGACAGTTGTTAAATTTATTAAAAATTTGGATCTAAAAGATTGGAGAATGACACATATAATCTCGAACCTACATAGTCAAAGTACTGAGCGCCTATACCCGGAAATAGTATTTTGTAACCGGCTATCTGTGGTTGCAATGGGTTCACTTTGGCTCCCTATAGCTTTTGTTTAAAATAATGCTTCTCCGTGGCCTCATTTTTCCCCATTTCCCCATGTCTTGTAATTTTATCTCGAATAGGTTTTGTTATCACCTATCCAAGGACAGAAAGTTATACCTAAAAAGATTTCTATTCTAAACATGGAAACCAATAACTCGTGCTGTCCTGTTATGTCCTGTAAATTGTGTCCTGTTTGTTCTGTACCCTGTATGTCTGTATATATGTCTAAATATAAGTATTATATCTATATAAATTGTAGGGGGCCATTCCTTTCTCCTACTTCGTAACAGTTAATTTGTTACTCCCGATATCCGTGGTTTCTGGTTACCAGGTGATTTGGTTACATGCTTGTCGCGGGTTACCGTGGTTACAAGATGTTATAAGACGACCCAAGGAAGAACGCCCAGATGAGGGCGATTTTACTGTCTTTATGCTGAATTAAAAAAAACAACAAAAAAACATCAATTCGAGTAATTTGGATGTCTTATATCACTTATTTAGCAAAAGATAAATGTTTCGAACCTTTTACCTACTAGTTGCTGTGATATCAGTGGAGGGAAGGGGGTCATCCAAAAGGTACGTACACAGTGAGGGTGGGGGTAGAGGAGTAAAACAGTTCTGCTTAAATTTCTTCTTTAGTCTTTTTCATACAAGCTGGAGATTGGTTAGGGTAGAATATTTTAGATATTTTGCGTACGGAATTATAAGGAACGACCTTACCTACACAACGAGATGATAATCTATGTTTCGTACGGAACGAGGCGTATTATCATGACAAAATAGTCCATTTTGATTTCTATGTGTGCATCAACAGTTACGGTATCAAAATGATTGTAGAAGAGTTCTCTACTTAACTAAACCAGGTTTCTACATAGAATTCTATACCATCTTCACTCATATTGTTTACTTTACACAAGATTTCTGAGAAAATACGTCAAAAATAATAACAGATATATTATCTAATTAAATCCAGTATACATAAACCAATAAGGCCCAGAATCATGTGTTTAAAATGGCACCTTTTGTAAATCTGTATATCGCTTACAGTCTTAGTTATATTATGAAAATCGTTGTATACCAAGTCAAAAATAAGTACTTTTCAGTCCCCGATATGGTTGCACGGCCTGTAGCACCCAGTGACTTCCTGCCTTTTCATTGCCTGCCTCTGCCAGTACCAGCAATCTAAATTTAGATCTTTGCTTTCCTTTCCATGGTCAATCCCCTTGCGTGGAGTCATCATTATCTGACTCCAGCTGTTTCTATTGAAGACAAACACTAACAAAGCATTGGTGACGTTATGTCAACTAACGCTGTTCTGCCTTTGCTGAATACACGAAGCCTGAATTCAATGAAGCCAGGATGCATTTGCTGAGCTTTTAATTTCTTTTTCTTCTGTTACTTGGAAGCATTAGTGCACTGCAGGAGCGGAGACAATACAGGAGGCAGAATGGCGCAGCGAGACTGTGTTAAAGCCCCGGTCACATTGGCGTAAGAAACGGAGTTTTCCTGTATACGCATGTATACGTTCTTTTACGCATTTTGAAATCTACAAATATGTTGTAAAACGCCACAAAATGGAAAGATATGTAAACGAAAGTCAGAATGAGTAAAAGAAAAAAAGCTTTTGGTTTTAGAATGATTTTACAATTTTTTTAGACTTATCTCTACGCATTATGAGGTACAGACGAACGTTGAAATAAATCGAAATGTGTAGAGAGAGAAACGTTGAGAAACATTACCAAAAGTTAAATAGAAACGTTCACAATCTGTAGCCTATACGTGGTCTCTACAGCCTTAGATATGTAGTAGAATTTACGGCAGTGTGACTGGATTGCATAGTATGACATAAAAGTGTTGCATTTGTGTATTGAATACGTGGAATTCGCATCCCTTCTGATTCGTAGAAGAAACGCCAAAAGTTATGCCTGTGTTACTGGGACATAGAGGACTTTATCCTACTAATCATATAAATTTCTATAGACTTAAAATGGTGTGACTGTATGCCAGAGTTATGCCATATGATATTTATATGCCACCCATGACATATGAAGTTAAAAACATGTGATGGGATACGGTAAAATCTGAACGTCATTCAATTTCCTGTAATTGTTTACGTGATGTTCGTTGTCTTCCGCTACAGATATCACTCAATTCCACTTTGTGAAATCATTAGCAAAGACAACTCACGCCATATAAACAATGACATATGAAGTTAAAAGCATGTGAAGGGTATGATAAAACTTAAATGTCACTCAATTTCATAAAATTGTTTACATTAATTTTGCTGTCTTCTGCTACAGATATCACTCAGCTCTGGTTTATGTTATCATTCCGCGAAGACAACTCACGCCATATAAACAATGACATGAAGTTAAAAGCATTTGAAGGGTATGATAATACCTAAATGTCATTCAATTTCAAATAATTGTTTACATGGTGTTTGTTGTCGTCTGCTACAGATATCACTCAGCTCCGGTTTATGTTATCATTCCGCGAAGACAACTCATGCCATATAAACAATAACATGGAGTTAAAAGCATTTGAAGGGTATGATAATACCTAAATGTCACTCAATTTCAAATAATTGTTTACATGGCGTTTGTTGTCTTCTGCTA
This sequence comes from Alentia gelatinosa, assembly GCA_950022655.1. NCBI lineage: Eukaryota > Metazoa > Annelida > Polychaeta > Phyllodocida > Polynoidae > Alentia > Alentia gelatinosa. The sequence goes on along the minus strand of OX465581.1, from coordinate 120,291,838 downwards.
CAGATATCACTCAGCTCCGGTTTATGTTATCATTCTGCGAAGACAACTCATGCCATATAAACAATGACATATGAAGTCAAAAACATGTGACGGGGTAGGATAAAATCTGAACATCACTTAACCTAATATAATTGTTTACATGGCGTTCATTGTCTTCTGCTACAGATATCACTCAGCTCTTCTTAACTCCTGTTATCATTCCTCACGCCACATATGAAATATGAAATTCATATGAAATTTCCTGATATTTCTTGATAGTACCACTATTGTGCTGTGTAAGTCTAGTGGTGGCTGAATTATGATGAGGCCGAGTCTAGCATTTCTCATGCAATTATCTCAGGTTGCTGAGTATACAGCTCGTAACCGGAGCAGACAGAGTCCTCTCTGAGGTAATAGCAGTGTGCCCGTCTGCCCGAGTTAGTCATGGTTCTCATACAAGATGTTAAAACTGGTATTTTATTATCTACTGAGGTAGTCATAGTCCTCATACAAAATGTTGAAACTAGTACTTTATTATCTGCCCGAGTTAGTCATAGTCCTCATACAAAATGTTGAAACTAGTACTTTATTATCTGCCCTAGTTAGTCACAATTTTCATACAAGATGTTAAAACTGGTATTTTATTATTTACCGGAGTTAGTCACAGTTCTCATACAAGATGTTTAAAACCAGAACTTTATTATTTAAACTTTTTCTTTTAGAAACATAGCATTTTATTATCTGCCTGAGTTAGCAACAGTTCTCATACAAGATGGTTAAAACTAGTGTTTTATTATCTGCCATACTTATTTACAGTTCTCATACAAGATGTTAAAACGAGTACTATATTATCTACCGGAGTTAGTTTCTTTTACAACCTGGCTAAAACGAATATTTTATTGTCTAGACCTTTTTCTTTTTTTTTTAGAAAAATTATCTGCCTGAGTTAGTAACAGTTCTCATACAAGATGGTTCAAACTAGCATTTTATTATCTGCCTGAGTTAGTCACAGTTTTTATACAAGATGTTAAAACTAGAACTTTATTAACTGCCCGAGTTAGTCACAGTTTTCATACAAGATGTTAAAACTGGTATTTTATTATGTGCCCGAGTTAGTAACAGTTCTAGTACAAGACTAGTGACTAATGAAGAAAAATTAGGTTTTTATTATCTGCCAAGTAAGTCATGGTTCTCATACAAGATGGTTAAAACTGGTATTTTATCATCTGTCTGAGTTAGTCGCAGTTTTCATACATGTTGTAAAAACTTGTACTTTATTATCTGCCCTAGTTAGTCACAATTCTCATACAAGATATTAAAACTAGTATTTTAGTATCTGCCCGAGTTAGTTGCAGTTTTCATAAAAGATTGTTAAAACTAATACTTCACTATGCACATGTGCATATCATCTGAATGAATGAACGACCTATTGAATAAACGATAACTGAATGTCTAAAGACACATAGGTCAAATACTGATGTTTTTCTCTGATTTCTATCAACTGGTGTCTCATCGCCGAACTAATGTGTTTTACATTTCCTAAGAATTGTATGAGATGTAACAGTTGAATATCCAAACGGAGTTGAACTTTGGTCTTAAAATGCTGGTTGATTATATAAGATATTAACATTTTCTATAAAGTCAACCAAACGCCTACAGGATAGATAAAGAATATAACAAAAAAAATGTTCTTGTGCTTATTGGCCCAGGTCAGTTGGTAAAATTGGCGATTAAATGTACCTCTGCCTTCAGCATAGGTTCGTCTAATCTAATCATCGTCAATTTTACCGCGTATTCATCACGTACAGCCAAAGTAACCCCGTTTCTGTATAATACATCCTACGTATGTAGTCGGCTTGTGTTTTCGGGATTTTTGACCAGGTTATTTAACAAATACCTGCAAAGTAATCATACATTTTAACAATATTGGCTTGGACCTGATACATTGTATATTAGCCAAATATTTGTATCACTCAATAGTTCGGGGAAATATCAATGTAATCCTTTGTCTGATAAAGGGTGGCGTCCACCAACCACGACAAGGCTACGACAAGTGCTGATATGAAAGTTCCAATTGGCGCTTGTCGCATCCTTGTCGTAAGAAGGGGGTCTTTACGACAGCATTGTCGGGGCATGTAGGGAAGTGCGCGCTCCACCAAAATTTCCTTTTGTAGACCTCTGCGACATGCTCCCGTCACGCCATGATACTCCATGACAAGGGTCCAGTCATGGGAAAAATCGAACATACTCGATATTGTTGTAGGCTTGTTGGAAGGCTCCTGACAAGCTTCCAATTGTGGCCATGTGGTAGACTCTTGTCAGGAACTGGGGTCCACCAACCACGACAAGGCCTCCAGTTGTAGGCCAGTCGCGGACCTTGTCAGTAACCCATTGTCATAGGCTTGTCGTGGTTGGTGGACGCCCCCTTTAAATCATGTAAAAACAGGATTATCACGACCACGCAGAATCCGTATTTATAAAGCATAGCACTATATACCTATAGGCGAAAGTCTCACTATTACTGACCAGAAGTACAAATTCCGTTCGTCACTGAGTGATGAAAGAATATCCATACGTCCCTCCGTACCACGTGACCACTCATTCTACTATTTAGTGAGTTGTAGAATGGCATTTTCAATGATTTCTAGGTATATAATAATAAAGAGACACAGTGAGTGTGGCTAAATTTTATCAGGTCAGAGATATTTTGGTCAGAAATATCTCTGAACAGTTTCCATTCATTCACACTAACTATGTCTCTACATAGTTCCTAATGTAAGTAATGAGGTCGTATATTATGATAAATCATATATACAGTTGAGTCTCTATGACTCAATGAATACAACCCCCATTCTACCCTTGCCTAGGGACTAAATAACACTGTCAATACCGTCGCATTTCCTTAAAGTTCATAGGTAAATCACATCTTCTTTCCTACAATTAAAACTAAACGAAGTGCAGCCATGAGATTGGATCAAATTCGTCTTGCGGATTTCTCGCTGCATCACGCGTTATCAGGACAGGGGATTTTTATTTATCGTCATGCGACAAGATAAAGCTAATTCTCTTGTATGATGAGTTCTCTGTATATCAGCCTTCCTTGTAACCTTTAAGGTACGTGGGAATAGATCCATGTGATCTTCTCATTCAGAAACAGGGAGTAGGTTGGAGCTTTTATCTTAGCCTGGAATAAACGTCCATAGGCTTAATATTAGGAACTCTTTCTCAACAGGCTTGTGAGTACGGTAACTCATTCTCAACGGGTGATAAACGGATAAATATTTCCGGGCTAAGATAAAATCATAATGATTTTCGTGCTTGGTCTGAGTCCCCATTCACCATCTGATTTGGAGTGCTTCAGAATATTCACTCGGCTATCGCCTCGTTCATAATACTGCGCACTCCAAACTCGATGGCGAATGAGGAAAACAGACCAAACACTCATCAGTTTCTTTCTTATTATTACGCACCCAATACGGAGTCTCCATACTAAGCCTATGGAGTCTCCAGATCGCTACTGAGTAGATTACGGAAAGCCGTATTCTCTTAGGAGAATAGGGCTTTTTCGGCCACCTGACGGGCATTATAATGACTAATTTACATAAACAATGCACGGCGCTTACGTCGAAATTCTACTTATTTACAAATTCTTTGCCTAATGACTAGTCGAAAGGTGAGTAGTAAGTACAATATTACCATGATTTCGATCTGAGTGGCCGTATTCTCCTTGCATTTGACATTACGCATTACTCCTCGCTATTGCTCAGAGTTTTACTTCTCATCAACTACGCGGAGAATATGGCCACTCAGATCGAAATCATGGTAATATTGTGTATGTAGTTCACCTAGTAACAGACATGTACAATAAACGATGGTTTTGTGGATAGGCGGCCGTAACCCACGAGAGGTAGATGCGTAGCAATACGCACGCATTAGCGAGTGTATTGCAACGTAAACCTCGAGTGGTTTACAGAGTCACGAGTCCACAAAACCATCGTTTGTTGTATCCATTATAAATTTTCTCGAGTAGATCTAACCCAGTTACTACCGTATTAAAGGTATAACTTTGCTCTATAGTACAAAAGGACTATTTTCCCATATACCATGGCTTTGAGGCCGTATACTACAAATGTAAATCTATTTACCACAGATCTGACAGGTTCTATATCATGGGCCATGGATTATTGAATCTGCATACATTTTCAATGTGGTCTTTGTATAGATGGATAATAATAAAGAAGGCTACATTAAACCAATAACAAACAAGGTCTCTACAACACACTCCCTACATTGTGGTCGTGGTAGCGGTAGGGAAAGCATAAATCTTCGTCCTTCCCACTATAATAATAAAGAAGAAACCAGCAAGTTTCGGTCAAAGTTGTAGTTCTCCTCGAGTTTGATGCGGAGTGATATGAACGAGGCGATAGCCGAGTGAATATCTCCTAGCATTCAAACGAGTTTGAGAACGACTTCTTTGACCAAAACGTGTTGCTTTCTGTATTTATCTCACCCCTGTACACACTAAAAGAATGGATGTTGCACTGGATATAGACCATGGAGAACAGACTGCAATACTTGTAGAGGCATGGAGAACGAGTTCCTAATGTTAAGCCTATGGGAAAAAAAATACCGGGGTGACATAAATATCAATCTAAAATGTCAATGCACCGCAGGGGATGAAGACTTCAGCCATATCACCATCCAGCCAGTGAAAATGGTCATGTGGGGCTTATATATATATTGATGTTAAGTGGCATGATAGTAATGGTAAAGATTCAATAATTCATCCTATTCACCAGGAGCTGAGAAAAATCAGTAATCCGTAGTACATAAAGAAGATTAGAAAAGATAAACAAAGTTTGTTAGAAGTATATGAGTTGACGGTATGTTTCAGGCTTAGTCTGTATGAAATGTAAGTAGTGTAGGGAAATTAGACTTTGTACCCGGCGTTTAATCTGGGTGACTGAAAACCTTGACGGGAGCATTCTAGTGTAAAGTGGAAAACACACTGTACGATTTCGTTTCGAATGGTTGACTCCCCTTATCATAAGCTAGTCCAAGTTTGGTTTCTGATGGATTGCTGTATTCAAGATATTTCTACTATAGAGATATATTTGTTCCACTTTGGTTTTCATTAATAACGCTATAAGGTTTGGTTTCTGATAGATTGTTGCCATAATGATATTTCTACTATAGAGATATATTTGTCCCACTTTGGTTTTTTATTAATTACGCTATAAGGTTTGGTTTCTGATGGATTATTGTCATAACTGTATTCACAGCACAAAAACGACCAGTTTATTCATATATACGCCATCGCGGAAATGCATGTATTGGCTGAATATTGACTTGTTTTCATATATATACGTCCAGGCCTTATATACGGACGCGTCTTGGCTGTATTTCACACCAGGCGTATATAAGAGGAAATATCCTCTCCCCCCGCCACCTCCCGCCCCTTTGTGTTGGTAGAAGTACAGGTGTCCTCAGTAGGAAGCCCCGCCCCCCACCACCTCCCCCGCCCGCTCTCAGTGAAGCCCTCTTCACAGGACGCTTATATACGCCTACAGGTGAGGTGTATACACACGGGGATTAAGACAACCTTGTATACGCAAAGTATCTACTTATATAGGCCGGGCACATCCATATGTAAAATGATGGTGTTCGTGCAGCGGTCGTAACGTGTCACAGGTAAATCTGGGCAGGGCGTTGACCATCACAGCGGGATTCATAGATAGAGGGTAGTTATTGGGGGGCGTCCACCAACCACGACAAGGCTACGGCAATGGCTTCCCGACAAGGTCCACGATTGGCCTACGATTGGAGGATTTGTCGTGGTTGGTGGACCCTTAGGTTTCAATTCCCTGAAAATCGGCGGCGGCAATCTTTCCTGCATGATTTTAAACATGTTAATAATTCTCCTGTGTCATTTCTGTTTGCCCTTTCGTAGGCTGACAAACAGTACATTTTTAAAATATTCGTGCTACCTCAAGCAACAGAAATTACCATTTGCAAATGTAATCGGAATCGACAATGAATCTACGTTACTCCGATGTTTATAAGTTATTTTCAGCTTGTTTCCAATTCAATTCTGGCATGTTAAAAGATGAAATTGTCTCAAAAGAATTATTCGAGTAATTTAAGGCAGGGCAGGGTCGTGACAATAAACATTTAATTAAAGATAAGCCTTCCTTAAATCAAAGGAGAAAGAACAAAATAAATGACGGTGTAATTCAGTTAAATTACCAAATAAAAGAAAATAAGCCTAAAAGAATATAAAACCTTTTGATCTAAACTTAACCTATGTAACCATATCTTATAATCCCTCAAAAAACGGGAGCACGTTTCCTTCAGAAGAGAACGTCATTTAGTATCCACGAGCGCCGTTTTTGTCTGGTGAGTCAAAAAAGGTGCAAAAAGAAGATGTTTTATGAAGTTGTATCGGGTATCTAATCCGCGTCTCTGTGACCTACTTTCAAAGCCTCTTTGTGGTAACTGTGCACCGTCTGCTCGAGGAGTCTGTCTTACTGCTGGATGCTTTGTGCTGACGGAGAAGACCGACGGTGATGGCTGACTGAGGCTGACTGAGGCTGACTGAGGCTGACTGAGGCTGACTGAGGCTGACTGAGGCTGACTGAGGCTGACAACGGTGAAGCTCCGTTCACACCGTGCGACTGGAGGGCTTGCGACTAACGATACTTATAGGCCAGGATGGTATATGGATATATATATATATATATATATATATATATATATATATATATATATATATATATATAAATCCTTCTGGCATTAGTTGTGATAATACATATATAACATATATATATATATATATATATATATATATATATATATATAATGAACATAGTATGATTACATGGTATGATGATAGATAGGTTATAATAAGAGAGACTGAGTTTGGGCGATAATGTTTTACTAATATATAACATAAACTGGTTAAAAAAAAAAGAAATCCAGGTATGTAGTGAACCGCACCTGTGTGCACGCGCAGGTGTTAAGGTGGTACCTTTGAATGGCGTTAGGTGGCGCCCCAGTATTTATATATAAATATACTTGTGTGTATTTACTACATTCTGTATATACATGCACACAATAACAAATGATTTCAGATACAAGTGGTCGTATATGCTCTGAGGAGTGGACGCGTAGTAATATCTAAGCGCATGCGAGGATATTGAGCAGAGTAATATAACCGCTTTTATCTGAAACCAGTCTATTTTGTTTTCATCATCCACCTTTTCCGGACAAGCGGTGTACCAATATTAGTTAATTTAAGTACGCTCTATTTCTTGATATGCACTATTTTTCCGTATGCTCCGGCTTTTGGGACTGCAACTGGGCGTACCTTCAGTATGCCCAGTCGCAAGCAATGCTCAAATATGTGTATGAACCACTGCCCCTGAGAATAGAAAGCTTACGATTGGGCGTACCTAGGTACATCTAGCCGTAAGCGCCAGATCCACTATGGCGATTTTCCATGCAAATTTGGGTTCGCAGACGTTCGCAGACGTTCGCAGACATTCGCAGACGTTCGCAGACGTTCGCATGGACATGCGAATGCCTTGCGACAATATCTAATATATTGAATATCATCGCATGTCGCACGGATCGCAGACACATTCGCTTGGTCGCCTTAGTGGATTTGGCGCTTGAGACTAGTGGTACAAATATCAAACGTGTTTGATAGTCAGAAAATGCTTGCGATTGGGCGTACCGGGCGCCTCTCGTCTGAGACTGGGCGTATCCAGTAAGCTAAGTCTCAGACTTGCGGGAGCTAAGAGAAAAATGTTGCATAATGAAATACAGGGAAAGACGTCTTATGCTGCTTCTCGGTATTATCAGAAATCTGGTAAACCTTAACTTAATGGAAATAAAAATCTTTCTTGGAGGTATGAATACTAGATCTGCTTCTAAACTAGACATCGTTCTACCTAGACCAAAAAAGGAAAAATTCTCAAAATCACCATTATTCGTTGGAACCACAATTTGGAACAGGTTAAGTGAATCCACTCAGACTGCATCCCATAACCGACAAAGTAAATTGTTTAGACAAGAATCACTGTTAAAGATAAGACATTTCCTGTACAACCGATAAGAACAAACGCATCTTAGTATAGTAAGTGGACAAGCTGATGTTATTGTTTATTATCAGTAAGCATTTGACCCACAGAGGCCCCATTCGACAATGTATGACAATGTACATCTCATCCGATCATATTATACCGCGTATACATTTTTTTGACATACGCTCGTTTGTGTGGAAGAGCGACAATGTACCTGTCGAATACAAATGTGAAATAAAAAAAATAAAAAAATAAAATAAAAAAGCGTGCAGGGTACACTGTGTGTTATGCCGCGCTACGTGTTCGCAGTTACCTCCAGTCACACAGTTCACACAGTTCACACAGTGTGTATTGCGCTCACAGGTACCTCCAGTCTGAGACTGGGCATACCTAGGTACCTCCAGTCTGAGACTGGACGCACCTAGTACCTCCAGTCGCACAGTGTGAACTGGGCATACCCAGGTACCTACAGTCGCACAGTGAGAACTGGGCATACCCAGGTACCTCCAGTCGCACAGTGTGAACTGGGCATACCCAGGTACCTCCAGTCGTACAGTGTGAACTGGGCATACCCAGGTACCTACAGTCGTACAGTGTGAACTGGGCATACCCAGGTACCTCCAGTCGTACAGTGTGAACTGGGCATAAGGGCCATTCCGTCGTAAACACAAATAGACTGTTGAATAGACGGAAGCGAAGAAGGTTTGAAAACACTCGATCAATAATTCAAATGACTAAGCTGGAAGAGCACTAGGAACATGCAAACCTAACCCTCACGATCTTACTTTTACCCGCATAGTTATGATACGAAATACATAAACAGTAAAGAATTTCACGATGCAGTATTAGATAATAGATGAATCTTATGATATCTTATAATATGGCAATATACAAGGTTTTTGGGAGTTAAAAACAAGATTTTGATAGATTTTATGTCCTGAATTGCTATGGTTGGACGTACAAGGGTTATAAACAAGTCTGCACTTCATTCCTGGATTCTAGGCGAATGCAGCCAGGCCTGGTCTTAAGACCTTCGTGAATGACATTGCTCGTTCTTTAGTTCATTTCCAAAGCCAGGCAGATGAAGTGGAATACTCCTGCAGTGCTGTGGGATTTCATTTGAGTATAGTTGACACGTAGCCGCTTAACTACTCCCACTGTGGAGCTACAGAAAACATCCCTTGTGAAATTCCCTATTTTCTAGTATCATCATAGGCCATTTTCGATTAACCGACGAAAACTGCACCGATTCGTCGAGTTTTCCTAAGTGTTGGTGGGCGGTGGCCACTGAAAGCACGGCGCCATCAATTAATTGGATCGGTGGCAGAAGAATCGGCCAGGGCAAAATATCTTTATGTACGAAATTCCCTATTTCCTGGTGTTATTATATACCTACGTGCGAATGTCTATTAAATACTGCCAGCTGCTATGGGTGCAGTAATAATAATGTTCGTGCCGACTATTCCCGTGTGTCTGAATGACATCTGTTCCTGTTTGTGTCGGAAATATTTACCTCGTTCTTTGAACTTTTCCGACACAGAAGAACACAGAACAGATTCCATTAAGCCGCACTAACCACGTCTCCCTATAATACTCCCCGCAGAATCCCACTCAATGGGGCAGTTTCCGCTTCGTAAGGGAACTACCTTCTGGTAAGTCACATCAACAGCCGTGAAAACAGGGGACTTAACACTGGAAATGTGAAAATCTACAAATAATGATAAAACACTCAGTTCATTTCCCGTCTCCAAATGACTGTGGCACAAAATGAACATCACTGAACATCACTTCAGAATTAGCTGAAATAGCGATCTGGTAGAATGGAAACTCCAATACACTTTTTTCCATAGGCCGGTGTCGCACCTTATCTACTTGGTTACGCGATATCTGCAGCCAAACAAGCACCTGGCAATGTATTCTTCACACTGCACGAAAACCACCATTTTACATATTTATACGCCATCGCGATAACACACGTATCGGCTGTAAAGTCGCTTGTTTACATTTGTATACACCTCTTATCCGCGTCTGCGTTTCGGGCGTCTACGAGACGAGGCGTATGTGTATGTGTATGTGTATCGAAAATCAAAAAAGTCCGCTACCTCTACCATGCCCGTTGTTGTTTTTAGACCCGCCGACCCCTGTCTCCTGCCACCCCCCGTCACCCCCCGACTCCCCCCCACCACCCAACGCCACCCCCAGCCAGCCTCAGTGAGAAGCCCCCCACTGCCCGCCGCCCACCGCCCACCGCCCACTGCCAGCCGCGTTTGTACAGGTTGACTCAGTGGGAAACCCTCCCCCACCCCCCACCGCCCGCCGCTGCCTGCCGCTGCCCGCCGCTGCCCGCCGCAAGGTGTTATGGTGTCGGGTGGGGGCCGGGTACACATGTGCAGCCGCATTCACACGTGTGCGGCCCCATTCACACGTGTGCGGCCGCATTCACACGGGGGTAAGATGATTTCAGGATTCAACCTCAAGTCTGAAGAGGGTCATTATATAGTAAGCCTGACTGTCCACACATTGAAATGGTGTTTGAAAGTAAGATCTATTAGAAAAACAATTAAAAAAACAACATAATGCAAGGTTTACTATGTCAGTATGTGTAATTAATCAATTTATACTTAATTAGGTTTTTATAAAATAAATTGGTAATATAATATTGCAATTGTCATATAATACAGACTTGGATGGTTAATGGAAAATGAAATATGCTACCAGTAGTGTCCCCAAGTTGCAAAGATCGGAACTATTGGATGGTGGTGTATATACAACGGAATCAGGCGTATATATATGACGTATATAAGACCGCACCATGGACATGTATATACGCCACTAGATAAGGCGTCTACGAGACAGGTAACAGGTCGAACTTCTAGACGCAAAATCCTACTGTTAGACGCGTTTCGGATACATATGTAAAGCGGTAGGTTTCGTGCAGTGTCAGCATTGAATGACTGAGTGTATAAGCGTATTATGTTTATAATACCAGTGTACAATGTTTCCAGAGGTACAGCGATATTCTATGGTATTCCAGCCCCGATTTGGTGTGTCATACATGCATATCAAGTCAATAATACTTTAGATATACCTTAAATATCAAAGGAACCCCAAAACTGGATACACAATCATACATCGACAGGTCTACCTATCATATGCTTATCATTTTCCAAATTAAACCGAAAACAATCATCAACTATTAAGTTTAGACAACCCCTCTCATAAGATCTCACACTCTCGAAGTGGTATTCTGTAAAATGTTCTCATTACGCTTTATGGGAGAAGAATTCTTAATGAACTAGGCTTAAAGCCTCGAAAATCCATTGGCGCACAGTATTCCTGGCATCATTGAGATTATAGGAATCTTTGGGTATGTCTTTAGCACGGGAGGCAGCCCAGTGGATTCTCAAGGCTCTAAGCCCAGTTCGCTAAGAATTCTTCTCCCATAGAGCATGACGAGAATACAGAATACCACTTAGAGAGTGTGAGATCCTATGAGAGGGGTGGTTTAGACAGCCTATACTCGTTAATACAATGTCTGAGGTTGCTCTAGAAGTCTAATCTGTCAAAAGCAGTCTATTAGGCTTTATCTATTCTGTAGTATTACAGTTCTTCCATGAATAGGTAAACCATAGAGGTAAGTGATTTAGCAGAGTGGAAACTCCAATTACTCTTTTCAGTCCAAGCATAGCTTTTCAAATCTCAGCCTTCATAGTAAATCTAGATCCTTCAACATGATCTGCGTGTATATGGTTTCTTGCAATGGGAGGAATAAAGATCTTTAAAAAAAGAAAAAAAGAGAAACTAATAGGAAATAATTGGCATCAAAGAATAGAGCGGCCTCCCGCAGTGAGCGCTACCTCCCTCTAGAATTGAAAGTATCTTAAGGAACTTGGTGGTCGTGTTACAACGCCCATTGAGTATTCAGAAAAGAATACTCAATGGGGGATTATGTCACAAAGGTTAGCCAATTAGTCAATGTGAAGGGTGAGATAAATTCAGAAACCCATTCACGTTTACGGTCAGAGCTCGATATCATCTCATTTGAATCGCTACATAATACGCTGCTTCTCCTTGTGAATTACTACGCGATTCAAATTCGATGGGATACAATCTCTGACTATAGGCTTTCATAGGTTTGCTCTATAATATGTTTTCTCGCAATGAGAGGACCTCATAAGAAATAATTGTCATCAAAGAATAGAGCCCACTCCCGCAGTGATGCAGCTCTCACTTCAAAATGATAATAATAATAATAATAATAATAATAATAATAATAATAATAATTATAATAATAATAGTAATAATAATAATAATGGTAATAATAATTATAATAATAATAATTTTCTAGAGATATTTACAACATATATTATGATATTATTCTCAGGCATTAAAACAATTAAATTTAAAGATATATCTATAATAGAATCATAATTCTGATATGAATATCATGAGATGAGGCGTATGTATGAATGCACTACGGTTATTTTTATTAGACTTTATTTATTCTGTAGCATTACAGTTCTACTATGAATAGATAAACTCACAGATAGTTAGACTGATCAGATAAGTGATTTAGCAGAGTGGAAACTCCAATTACTCTCTACAGTCCAAGCATAGATTTTCGAAATCAAATCTAGATCCTTCATCACAATCTGCGTGTATATGGTTTCTTGCAATGGGAGGAATAAAGATCTTTTTTAAAAAAAGAAAAAAAGAGGAACTAATAGGAAATAATTGGCATCAAAGAATAGAGCGGCCTCCGGCAGTGAGCACTACCTCCCTCTAGAATTGAAAGTTTCTTAAGGAACTCGGAGATCGTGTTACAAGTGATTCGCTTTGTAGCCTTCACAAAGGCCGTGGTGTCTTATCAGTCTGCCACAGCTGACCGCCAGGGGGCGCAGGGAGGGGACGCCATGCTGTAGTCACGCTGCGTCCCTGCACATTTCCCAGCAGGCCTTGCGGTAGACGTATGTATAGTTTGTAGTTTTTTCCATCTTGGTTCCATTGCAATCTGGTTTCATTATACTATTAGGTGTAGTATTTTTTTTCATATTGAAAAAGATCCAACAAATCGGGGCTTGACTGGGTTTGAACCCAGGAAGTGTTTTTAAAACTAAGAACGATGAAATAATTGTTCTTATCGTGATCTTTGTTGCATTCTCGTTACCTAAAGTGATTTGTCTTTATGGAGGACGATCTTACAAGATGATCAGGAAAATATCTTTATTTTGAATATTTTAAAAGCTAACAGGTTTTACCTTTTTATATGTACATTGCTTGGACCTACATCCTATGGCTACCCTCCTAGCTGGGATACAGGCTCCAGTCCCTACATCCTATGGCTACCCTTCTCACTGGGATACTGGCTCCAGTCCCTGCATCCTATGGCTACCCTCCTCACTGGGATACAGGCTCCAGTCCCTGCATCCTATGGCTACCCTCCTCGCTGGGATACAGGCTCCAGTCCCTAGATCCTATGGCTACCCTCCTCGCCGGGATACAGGCTCCAGTCCCTGCATCCTATGGCTACCCTCCTCGCTGGGATACAGGCCCCAGTCCCTACATCCTATGGCTACCCTCCTCACTGTGATACAGGCTCCAGTCCCTACATCCTATGGCTACCCTCCTCACTGTAATACAGGCTCCAGTCCCTACATCCTATAGCTACCCTCCTCGCTGGGATAAAGGCTCCAGTCCCTGCATACTATGGCTACCCTCCTCACTGTGATACAGGCTCCAGTCCCTGCATCCTATAGCTACCCTCCTCGCTGGGATACAGGCTCCAGTCCCTGCATCCTATGGCTACCCTCCTTGCTGGGATACTGGGTCCAGTCCCTGCATCCTATGGCTACCCTCCTCGCTGGGATACTGGCTCCAGTCCCTGCATCCTATGGCTACCCTCCTCGCTGGGATACAAGCTCCAGTCCCTACATCCTATAGCTACCCTCCTCGCTGGGATACAGGCTCCAGTCCCTGCATCCTATGGCTACCCTCCTCGCTGGGATACAGGCTCCAGTCCCTACATCCTATAGCTACCCTCCTCGCTGTGATACAGGCTCCAGTCCCTACATCCTATAGCTACCCTCCTCACTTGGATACAGGCTCCAGTCCCTGCAGCCTATGGCTACCCTCCTCACTGTGATACAGGCTCCAGTCCCTACATCCTATAGCTACCCTCCTCGCTGGGATACAGGCTCCAGTCCCTGCATCCTATGGCTACCCTCCTTGCTGGGATACTGGCTCCAGTCCCTGTATCCTATGGCTACCCTCTTCACTGTGATACTGGCTCCAGTCCCTACATCCTATGGCTACCCTCCTCACTGTGATACAGGCTCCAGTCCCTACATCCTATGGCTACCCTCCTTGCTTGGATACAGGCTCCAGTCACTACATCCTATGGCTACCCTCCTAGCTGGGATACAGGCTCCAGTCCCTGCATCCTATGGCTACCCTCCTCGCTGTGATACAGGCTCCAGTCCCTACATCCCATAGCTACCCTCCTCACTGGGATACAGGCTCCAGTCCCTGCATCCTATGGCTACCCTCCTCACTGTGATACAGGCTCCAGTCCCTACATCCTATAGCTACCCTCCTCGCTGGGATACAGGCTCCAGTCCCTACATCCTATAGCTACCCTCCTCACTGGGATACAGGCTCCAGTCCCTGCATCCTATGGCTACCCTCCTCACTGTGATACAGGCTCCAGTCCCTACATCCTATAGCTACCCTCCTCGCTGGGATATAGGCTCCAGTCCCTGCATCCTATGGCTACCCTCCTTGCTGGGATACTGGCTCCAGCCCCTGTATCCTATGGCTACCCTCTTCACTGTGATACTGGCTCCAGTCCCTACATCCTATGGCTACCCTCCTCACTGTGATACAGGCTCCAGTCCCTACATCCTATGGCTACCCTCCTTGCTTGGATACAGGCTCCAGTCACTACATCCTATGGCTACCCTCCTCGCTGGGATACTGGCTCCAGTCCCTGCATTCTATGACTACCCTCCTCGCTGGGATACAGGCTCCAGTCCCTGTATCCTATGGCTACCCTCCTTGCTGGGATACTGGCTCCAGTCCCTGCATCCTATGGCCACCCTCCTCACTGTGATACAGGCTCCAGTCCCTGCATCCTATGGCTACCCTCCTCGCTGAGATACTGGCTCCAGTCCCTGCATCCTATGGCTACCCTCCTCGCTGGGATACCGGCTCCAGTCCCTACATACTATGGCTACCCTCCTCGCTGAGATACAGGCTCCAGTCCCTGTATCCTATGGCTACCCTCCTCGCTGGAGCAGGCAAAATTTATTGCTTTGACATCACAGGCAGCTAGAGAACTGGAGGAGGGGGAGTGGGAGGAGTAGAAGGACGTATAGGGTTACAGGGAGCGACTCTGGGGGGGGGGGGGGGGGGCATAAACTGGATTTTGACTTTAAACAGGTTTAAAATTTACAGGGGCATTTTGGTGAGACAATTGTATTTTACATCTTCTCCCCCAACCTGTTAGTCCCAGTGGTCCCAAATTACACCTATTCCCATGGGGAAGTGCCCTGAGCCAACGAATTTGCACCCTGTGTTCCCTGTGTACCCTGTGTAGGGGTATAAGGGTGAGACTATGTACCTGGTAAGTCGTCCCATGTGAATTGAATCCGCCATGTTTACCTGAGACTGTAGAATACCCCAATCTGTGAAACTTTGTACCCAGCAGGAAATTGTCGGCGACTGGTGAAAAGTTGTGAAGTACACCAGTCTCAGGTCCATTTGTCTCTCTGTGTGAATCCCACTTTAAGGAACAACCATGCTCACGAGAGTGGTTGTGGCCCATTATATTGTAGGTCAACTCTCGACTGTAGAAGCGTCCCAAGCGCTATAAATATCATGTAAGGAGGTCAGGGTGAAGGTCGGGGTTTGCTGCGAATGCAGTCATTGGCTACTGGGACTACTCTATTCCTTATATGGCAGTGCGTGTAATGGGACAACTCCATGCAGTCACAGAGCACAGAGATGGCAAAGGGACCCAGTGTATGCTGTAGTGTACCCGCGTCTCACATGCGGTAGACTGGCGCTGTCTAATGATTGCGTGTTCACGATAGACGCGCGGACTGTAGTAGTTAGCTCAGGAATGACTAGAATTGATTGGTGCCTGCGAGTCTACATCACAAGGGATCTCTATCCTGGATGAGAGCGAAGTGGACCGCGCCCAGTCTGTAGTCAAACCGAGCAGGCTACGTAGGACTGCGTGCACGAATGATATCATTATACAAGAACAAACGCAAAGTAACGCTTGCCACTCTGGAACACTGCCAATATCGTGAGGGTCGACGTAAGTGCAAATACATAGCAACTGCTGGGCCTTGGAAATCTTCACTTATACTGGGGACCATCTGCCAAACTGCCTCTGGCAATGTGAGGCATTTGACTGCTGAAGGTGCAGTGTAGATCCCATAGAAGGTCCCGAAGTTATAGTTGAGGGATTTTGTTTTAACTCCAAAGTTCTCTCTCGCGGCGTTTACACTAGATGATTAAATACGTGGCGACTGTAGATCGTTAGGCCAGTAATCGTCAGAAGGTGGAAATGTCCACTGCAAAAGTCGTTGACCTTGGAATGTACTCGAGCGTTTATACTGACAACTAAACCAGTGTTTACATTGACAATACTCGATGGTTTTGTGGACAGGCGGCCGTAAACCACGAGAGGTTGACGCGTAGTAATACACGAGCGCTAGCGAGTGTATTATGAGGTCAACCGCGAGTGGTTTACAGAGCCGCCTGTCCACAAAACCATCGTTTGTTGTATTTATTATCCATCTTTTCGAATAAATCAAACCCATTAATTGCCATATTGACGGGTTTAACAACAAGAACTATTTCTTTGCTCTATAGCAAAAGGGACTATTTTTCCCGTATACCATGGTTTTGAGGCCGTATACCACAGGTTTGATTCCGTATACCACAGTTATGGTATATGACAGGTTTTATACAATAGGTAGTGGTTTACTGAGTCCCCATACATTTTCAATGGGGGCTTTGTATACGATGGATAATAAATTGGATGACTAAATACGTGGCGACTGTAGATCGTCCTGCCAGTAGTCGTCAGATGGTGGCAATGTCAACTGCAAAAGTCGTCAACCTCAGAATGTATTCCAGCATTTATACTGACAACTAGTTTTTCACAGAATCGCCACCCGTCTGGACAACTAATTCAAGGCAGCTTGAAATAGTTGCTGGTATCGGAGCATGTCGAATAGTCGTCAGGTGGTGCGAAATTGCATAATCTGACATAATCAGACGATCTGCAGTTGCCAAACGCTTGGTGTTTATATTAGACAATTTGTAGCTTTTTACTGCTGAAAGTCGTCAGGGCTTGCAAAGTGCCAGAGTCGCCAGCCAGAATCGTCTAGTGTAAATGCTGGGATAGGCGTCAGGTGGTGGAAATGTCTACCACAAAAGTCATCGACCTTAGAATGTACTTGAGCACCATGGAGTTGTCCCATTACACTAAGTCCATATAAGGAATAGATTAGACCCAGTAGCCAATGACTGCATTCGCAGCGAACCCCGACCTTGACCCTGACCTCCTTACATGATATTTATAGCACCTTGGGACGCTTCTTCAGTCGAGAGTTGACCTAGAATCTAATGGGCCACAACCACCCTCTGAGCGTTTACACTGACGACTAAGTTTTCACAGAATCGCTGCCAGTGTAGACAACTAATGCAATCCAGCTTGAAATAGATGCCGATGTCAGAGCATGTCTAATAGTCGAGAGGTGGTGCCAATTGTGTAACCAGACATAATCAGACGATCTGCAGTCGCCATGTGCTTGGCGTTTACACTAGACGATTTCTAGCCTTTTACGACTGATAGTCGTCAGGCGGTGCAAAATGCCAAAATCGCTGGCCAGAATCGTCCAGTGTAAACACCGAGTCAGTCTGAGTCCAATCCCTTTGGATTTGAGACTCACTTTATTTCTGATTACAAGGATCGATATTCAGGATATACCTCTCCAGTGTTGGAGATGAGGAAAGGTAGAACATGTGACCATTCCAGATGTGTTGTCTACAGAGTAGCAGCCTAAGATCAATAAGAAAATGTAAAAAAAAAAATTTTAAAAAATTGTGACAAGGACAAGAAGAAAGCATCCAGGAATCTTAACGAATTGAATCTTGATACATTCCCATTAGTACTTAATGCATTAGATATAATGCGCGTAGCACTTCCTTATTCTCCAAGCGGAGACATTGTACAAGGCCGACCCACCGTCTATCTATCGTCTACGATCTTTGGATTATGTGAGTCTGTGTATATTTAGTTTCCACTCTTACACTTTGTAAACTTCTGTTCTCTATCGACCAATTACATTGGTTTCTATTCAAAGAGATTAGTCATCTAAATTGTCCACATCTGTAAGTAATGAAAAGACTGCATTAAGACTGTCGCCGTTTTGTAGTAGCTCCCGCCTGTCTTGATGTTGACCGTATGACAGCCATGTAGTATCTGAAACCACAGTCATAACTAACTCACGGCTAGCCTTTTTCGTTTTCTCGAATGAGATTATTAAGAACGAGCTGTTTACAGCTGATGCTCATGTATTACTACACGTGAACCACTCGTGGTCTATGGCTGCGTGTCTGCAAAACCATGGATTATTGTCTATATATACCATTGTCTATATTAGGTATACCTTTGAAAACTCTATAGACCATTGTCCATATAAGGTATACCTTTATTCTCTATATAAGGCATACCTTTGAATCATCTATAGACTAGTGTCCACATAAGGTATACCTTTATTATGTATATTAGGTATACCTTTGAATCGTCTTTAGACCACTCTCCATATAAGGTATACCTTTATTATCTATATTAGGTTTACCTTTGAATCATCTATAAACTTTTGTCCATATAAAGTATACCTTTAACTTCTATAGACCATTGTCCATATAAGGTATAACTTTATCATCTATAGACCATACCTTTATTGTCTATAGACCATTGTCCATATAAGGTATACCTTTATCATCTATAGACCATAGTCTATTTAAGGTATACCTTTATTGTCTATAGACCATTGTCCATATAAGGTATACCTTTATCATCTATAGACCATAGTCTATATAAGGTATACCTTTATTGTCTATAGACCATTGTCCATATAAGGTATACCTTTATCATCTATAGACCATAGTCTATATAAGGTATACCTTTAAGCCACGACTAGCTAACTATAAGCGCCTTTAAAGAGTAGCTAGCGCCCTCTCGCGCCGGCACAATGACGTGCTTGGCTTCCATTTGATCCGTGATAAGAGATCGAGTTCTTGACAACTTCATGGAATATTCATGCGTTAATCGTCGATGGATATGACGGGGCTAGAACAGCCATGCCAAGACATAGCCTCCCAGCAGGCCACTTCTAGAGGAGCACATTTTTCACAGGGAGTTTTGTCTGCACCTAATCCAGGCCTCGAGGGTGATTCATCAGTTTACCACCAGGGGGCCAGTACGTGGGGCTCCCGGGAAGCTGGGAAACTTTACTTCTTTGTGGTTATGTGGTGTATTTGTGTTATGGAGGATGGGAAGGAGATTAATTATTGATTTATTTAATATGATGGAAAATACCTAATTTTAAGATATAAGGTCTGGCGCATAGATTGGCCACCCACCCCTGTCTGCGCTGAGCTGCGATTGAAGTGGGATTCACACGGTGGGATTCATGTAGCTCACAGGGTTCAAAATCTCATGAGATTTAGTTCCGTGTTAAGTGGGATTTATATGGTGGGATTCATGTACCTCACATTGTTCAAAATCTCATAAGATTCTGTTCCTTTTAGGGGCAAATGCCGCCAACAATTGTAGGGAAAAAACGACTAAAGGAAATTTGGACGAAGAGATTGTGTATGAGTACAGAACTTCAGCAAGATTTGTCTCAGACAAACAAACTTTATGGTGCATGACTCCCATCGTGTGAATCTTTTACAGGAGGTACATCTAGATTCCTTCAATACACTTGTAATGCTTGTTACTCATAGGCTCTTTATTATAATATTGCAAATATAATTACACTTTAACAATAAAATAAGTAATATATACAGAGTGTGCCAAAGGACAGATGTTGAATTATGGAAAGAAATGAAGAATTATAAAGAAAACCCTTGAAATATTAGGGTCAGAGCTTCTATCACATCGAGTTTGAATCGCATAGCAATTCACAAGGCGAAGCCAAGTCAATAACGTAGCGATTTAAACTAGATTGGATCGAGCTCTTACCTTAAACTTCAATAAGTTTCTGAGTTTATCTCACCCCTTATATTGACTAATGCGCTAACCTTTGTCACATAATCCACCCTCTAAATACTCAACAGGCGTTGGATACGAGTTCCCAATCTTAAGTCAATGATAAAAAAAATACCAGGGGTGATATAAAAGCAGTAAAAAGGAGAAAAAAAAAACCCGACGACGTATTCCTCATCGCACCGTTGTATCCCGGCTTATTGTATGAATCCTAGGATTTGACTTCAGTTTTTGGCGCAGCTTCTACACAACACCAGCATGTCGGAGTGGTGCATATTTGATGAGTACAAGTTGGCTGCAGTGAGCGGGACGGGCGCTGCGGTAGGGACGTCCGGCTGATGGATGGGGGAGATTAGTGGTGAGGGGGCCTCTGTGACTGCCCAATGAATGACAACCGTCGTGTAGTTCTCCCATCTAAACCCCTGTCATACAAAACCTCTCTGTGTTTTAAAATATATTTTTTTCATTTATCGCAACTAGTACTGTCACATCTGGACCATTATCCTACCCCTAATATAAAATCCCATAGGCTTAACATTGGGTTTCCGTATGCCACGCTGACTGGCATACGGAGTTTTATATGCCACTAGTTGCATACAGCATTGTTATCAAGTAATATTCCAAAATCGAGGAGATAGGGTAGGATAAAATCAAAACCTGATTCGTTTTAATCTTGGTCACTGCATTCCACTCCTGAAGTTTTGGCTCCGGACTTCACTCGGCTTCGCCTCATGAAGTCACTTTGCCAAACTCCAGTCGTGGAATACGGTGGACAAGACTAAAACTCATCCAGTTTTACGATAATCTTCAACTGGAAGTTCAAATTTTTATATTTTTGTATCCAGTTTTTATTCAGGTTCTTCATATTCTGTAGTTTTTCAGAAAATCTGAACTTAAGATTATAATTCGTAATAACCTTCAAATACTTCAACTTTTATCTTTTTCCTCATTATGAATTGTTGTTTAGAATTGTTTACTGTGTTTTTTGAAAACGTTGAAAAAATTTAAGATTGTATGAGCACCAAAAACTGGACCAATTGATGTAAACAAATGAAAAATAAAAACTGATTGCAAAAAAAACAAAAAAAACAACAAAAACCCTTTTATCTTTTCCGTGGTTCTGCGTGTTAATTTGACAAGTGTTCCACCTTTTAATTCTTTTAGTGCGTAACTACACGCCCTATATACATCGCCTGGAGGTTAGAGTGGTCATATACTGCATGAAAACTTATTTGGTCCTAGTTTTATATTTTGGTTTGCGAAGCAGAGTCCAGTGAGATTATGTAGCAAACCGAAACGAATCGCTGAGATGATACAGAGGAAACCTATGAAAGTTTAGGGTCAGAACTCGTATCACATCGGGTTTGAATTGTGTGGTAATTCACAAGGCAAAGCCGCGTGAATTACATAGCGATACAAAAAACAAGATGGGTGTCTGAATTCATCTCAACCTTCAGGTTTACTAATTGGCTGGCATTTGCGACATAATCTCCCATTGGATATTTTTCCTAAATACTTAACAGGCGTTGGATACAAGTTCCCAATATCAAATCTATGGAGAAAAAATACCAGGGGTGAGATAATTAGGAGAAACCAAACGAGAGTTAGTCGTGTTGCTGTTTATCGCAGGACAGCAATGTCGTGTATTACTGCTTGAGGCGAAGCCAAGTGCAGTTATATGCGACATTGCCAAAGTGCGAAAAACAACACGACTAACTCGAGTTTGGTTTAGAATTTATCCTACCCCGTCTAAATTACTTCAGCAAATTAAGAAATAACATAAAACACACCGATAATCAGTGATAATAATTGGTCGTTTTTCAAATGACGTCATTTGACAACTGTATCCCACTAGAGCGATAAATTTCATTTTCCTGCACCATAGACCAAATACAGTCCGCTAATGTTAAGCCTATGTTTTTTTTATTAGGGGTAGGATAACATCCTCGACCCCATCCCACCACAAGTGGGAGGAGCCCTGAGCAGTAGAACGCCTTCCTTGTTACTCCAATATTTTCCCGCCATTTTTCACGATTCATCACGTGACCAGACGACTTCCGGGGAGGCAGACGACTTTTCTCGCGTCTTATGGAACGCCACGCGGCTGCGCGTGATTTCCCCGAGACTTGGCGCCAAACAATAGACGCCCCGTTGGTAAAGGTCAACTTCATTCCGACCCTCTCCGCACACCCCGCTCCACCGCTCCACCGCTCCATCCCTCCACCGCTCCACCGCCCCACCGCTCCACCCCTCCACCGCTCCATCCCTCCATCCCTCCATCCCTCCACCCCTCCACCCCTCCACCCCTCCACCGCTTCACCCCTCCATCCCTCCACCGCTCCACCCCTCCACCCCTCCACCCCTCCATCCCTCCACCCCTCCACCCCTCCACCCCTCCACCCCTCCACCGCTCCACCGCTCCACCCCTCCATCCCTCCACCCCTCCACCCCTCCACCCCTCCACCCCTCCATCCCTCCACCCCTCCACCCCTCCACCGCTCCACCGCTCCACCCCTTCCATCCCTCCACCCCTCCACCCCTCCACCGCTCCACCGCTCCACCCCTCCATCCCTCCACCCCTCCACCCCTCCACCCCTCCACCCCTCCATCCCTCCACCCCTCCACCCCTCCACCCCTCCATCCCTCCACCCCTCCACCCCTCCACCGCTCCACCGCTCCACCCCTCCACCGCTCCACCCCTCCACCCCTCCATCCCTCCATCCCTCCATCCCTCCACCCCTCCACCCCTCCATCCCTCCATCCCTCCATCCCTCCATCCCTCCACCGCTCCATCCCTCCACCGCTCCATCCCTCCATCCCTCCACCGCTCCACCGCTCCACCCCTCTCCATCCCTCCATCCCTCCATCCCTCCACCGCTCCACCCCTCCACCCCTCCACCCCTCCATCCCTCCACCCCTCCACCCCTCCACCCCTCCACCCCTCCACCGCTCCACCGCTCCACCCCTCCATCCCTCCACCCCTCCACCCCTCCACCCCTCCACCCCTCCATCCCTCCACCCCTCCACCCCTCCACCGCTCCACCGCTCCACCCCTCCATCCCTCCACCCTCCCCACCACCCCACCGCTCCACCGCTCCACCCTCCATCCCCTCCACCCCTCCACCCCTCCACCCCTCCATCCCTCCACCCCTCCACCCCTCCACCGCTCCACCGCTCCACC
The DNA here is from genome assembly GCA_950022655.1 of Alentia gelatinosa. Taxonomy (NCBI): domain Eukaryota; kingdom Metazoa; phylum Annelida; class Polychaeta; order Phyllodocida; family Polynoidae; genus Alentia; species Alentia gelatinosa. Next base: position 120,268,302 of record OX465581.1, on the reverse strand, counting down.
CCTCCACCGCTCCACCCCTCCACCCCTCCATCCCTCCATCCCTCCATCCCTCCACCCCTCCACCCCTCCATCCCTCCATCCCTCCATCCCTCCATCCCTCCACCGCTCCATCCCTCCACCGCTCCATCCCTCCATCCCTCCACCGCTCCACCGCTCCACCCCTCCATCCCTCCATCCCTCCATCCCTCCACCGCTCCACCCCTCCACCCCTCCACCCCTCCATCCCTCCACCCCTCCACCCCTCCACCCCTCCACCGCTCCACCGCTCCACCCCTCCATCCCTCACCCCTCCCACCCCTCCACCCCTCCACCCCTCCATCCCTCCACCCCTCCACCCCTCCACCGCTCCACCGCTCCACCCCCTCCATCCCTCCACCCCTCCACCCCTCCACCGCTCCACCGCTCCACCCCTCCATCCCTCCACCCTCCACCCCTCCACCCCTCCACCCCTCCATCCCTCCCACCCCTCCACCGCTCCACCCCTCCATCCCTCCACCCCTCCACCCCTCCACCGCTCCACCGCTCCACCCCTCCATCCCTCCACCCCTCCACCCCTCCACCCCTCCACCCCTCCACCCCTCCATCCCTCCACCCCTCCACCCTCCACCCCTCCATCCCTCCACCCCTCCACCCCTCCACCGCTCCACCGCTCCACCGCTCCACCTCACCGCTCCACCCCTCCACCCCTCCATCCCTCCATCCCTCCATCCCTCCACCCCTCCACCCCTCCATCCCTCCATCCTCCACCCCTCCATCCCTCCACCGCTCCATCCCTCCATCCCTCCACCCCTCCATCCCTCCACCGCTCCACCCCTCCACCGCTCCACCGCTCCATCCCTCCATCCCTCCATCCCTCCACCCCTCCACCGCTCCATCCCTCCACCGCTCCATCCCTCCACCCCTCCACCGCTCCACCCTCCACCCCTCCATCCCTCCACCCCTCCATCCCTCCACCCCTCCATCCCTCCACCGCTCCATCCCTCCACCGCTCCACCCCCCTCCACCCCCTCCACCCCTCCATCCCTCCATCCCTCCACCCCTCCATCCCTCCACCGCTCCATCCCTCCACCGCTCCACCGCTCCATCCTCCATCCCTCCATCCCTCCACCCCTCCACCCCTCCACCCCTCCACCCCTCCATCCCTCCATCCCTCCATCCCTCCATCGCTTCACCCTCCACCCCTCCATCCCTCCATCCCTCCACCGCTTCACCCCTCCCCCCCTCCATCCCTCCACTCCACATCCCACTCAAAGGCAATCGTTAACCCTTTAAGGACGGCTGCCTGGGGTCAAGCTACTGCCATAAGGACGGATACTGGTGGCAGTCTGTCTGGCTACAGGACGGCCACATAATAGTTAAAACTGATATCCAAGTTTGTAATCATGCAATATGATACATAATCATAAATATTTTATTTCTTTTTAATAAAAATACTTAATATGATATTATATCTACATTTTCTGAAGATTTCATGAATATTGCTCTATTATTTCTTTGTTAAAACATTTTTGTTAATATTGGGACAATGATGCCTCAAGGCATCATGCGTCTTTAGTGCGGTGATGCCTCCAGGCATCATGCGTCTTTAGCACGGTGATGCCTCCAGGCATCATGCGTCCTTAAAGGGTTAAAGTAGAATTCACACTGAGGGAATCTTGCACGTCCCAGGACATGGTTAAAGTCGAATTGTACCATACGGGGTTCAAAATCTCATGAGATTCTGTTCTTTGTAAAGTGGATTCAAATGGTGGAATTCATGTTCCTCACAGGTTTCAAGATCTCATTGGATTCTGTTTCCTTTTACGTGGAATTCACACGGTGGGATTCATGTACCTCACAGGGTTCAAAATCTCATGAGATTCTGTTCTTTGTAAAGTGGAATTCACACTGTTGGATTCATGTACCTTACATGGTTCAAAATCTCATGAGATTCTGTTCCTTGAAGTGCAGTTGAGAATGATAGGATTCATGTACAGGAGGGAATCTTGCACGTCCCAGGTCATGGTTAAAGTGGAATTCACATGGCGGGACTCATGTACCTCACCAGCTTCAAAACCTCATGAGATTCTGTTCTTTTTAAAGTGGAATTCACATTATGGGATTCATGTACCTCACATGGTTCAAAATCTCATGAGATTCTGTTCTTTGTTAAGTGGGATTCACAAGGTGGGACTCATGTACCTCACAAGGTACAAAATCTCATGAGATTCTATTCCTTGTAAAGTGGAATTCACATTGTAGGATCCAAGTACCTCACAGGCTACAAATCTCATGAGATTCTGTTCCTTGTCAGGGGTAAATGTCACCAACAATTGCAAGGGAAATATAGGGAAATGGAACTCTACAATTAAGACGAAGAGATTGTGTTCGAGTACAGAATCTCAGCAGCATTTGCCTCAGACCAACATCCTGTGAGGTATATGATATCCACCGTATGTATTCCATTTTCAAGGGCCTTTTTGGTGAGATGACAATGACAATTATTGCAACATAAGTGTGACAGGATCAGTCAGCTATGCTAAATGCCATAACCGGTGGTCATAATCTGTAGGTGAAAACGCCACATTAGAAAAGAAAAATGTGGCATATTGCTTTAGGATTTTGGTGCCTCAGGAGAGTGAGACTGGGGAAAAGGTGTGAAATTCTCACATCTCAGGTACATTAATCTCTACATGTGAATCCTGATTAAGACTATTAGAAAGGTGTGAAGTACACCCGTCTCAGGTACATTAATCCCTTCGTGTGAATCCCACTCACGACCAATGTGAATCTCATAGTTTAAATCCCACACCCAGGCATTCACATTGATATTGCTGGCCGTCGTCCTAAAATAAACAGAATATTGACAGCCAAAACAAAGAATCATTGTGATACAAGCGTGGGTAATGATTTCCACTCCACTATCTCCATCGGAATTGACAGCAGGCGACGTTGTGCACTTTTTATGGACGTGTATTGACTCTTTTGTGATTTATTAGCAACTTTAGCCAGTGTTCCCAGCCCCGTTAGTCCCCAAACAGGGCCGGTTTCCTCTGCCATAGAGCCCATCACCGGGTCGTCATTTCATACTGCGCACACTCTGACATGTGCGAAAAAAAGATTTAATCGATAAAGATATACCCATGTGTCTTTGCATACCTTCAATCAGCTGTCTCTTACTTTGTAACTGTGTATTTAGAGGTAGTATTCCAGTGGAGCTTGGTTGCTTCTCAAGTCCCGCCATCTTTGTTACTGGTACTCTGGACAGTGCTTGCACGCGCTAAATATACATCATCTAGAGGTTAAAGTGGTCAGATTGAACTTCCAGTGTGCTTCCAGAAAACTATCCCTTTACTATCTGCATGCAGTTCACTGTGATAGTGAGAACAGAGCAGGGAGCCAGTGTCTCAGGGTCTTAGAGGCATGTCCAGTTGACCATGACCAATCACTCAAGACCAAAATACCTCAAGATCCACTGGTGCTTGATACGTTTGGACCCTAGGAGGGTGGTTGTGGCCCATAAGATTCAAGGTCAACTCTCCACCGTAGAACTGTCCCAAGGCGCTATAAATATGGTGTAAGGAGGTCAGGGTCAAGGTCGGGGTTTGCTGCGAATGCAGTCATTGGCTACTCGGTCTACTCTATTCCTTATATGGACTTAGTGTATTGGGACAACTCCATGCTGCTAGACTCAGGCAGTTGCAGAAATAGCAAGTTGGCTGGGTTCAAGTGGGTTACAGAAAACTATCCAAAGACTGAATCTAACCCAAACCTTTTAATTGTTTTTCATTTTTATAATTGCACGCTCATTCATCTATGATGAACATCCTATTTGCTCCTACTCTCTACAGGACAGAGAAAGGAGCATAAGGCATTGACCAACCAATGACATTCGTGATACAGTTACCAAGAAGTTCAATTACAACTTAAGTTCATTCATTACATTAGCCTTACAGGTACTTGGGATTACTATATACCCATGCTGTATATACTGTAAATACGCACCGTTTCGGCATATGATGTAAAAATACTGTACAGACCGCTGGTCCGTACACTAAAGTACGGTTTACCTTGCCATACACGTTTATTAACATATCGGTTGTTAAAAATCAAATTAATGATATTTTTTTTAAATTTTGGGTATATAGTAAATATATAACGTCCAACCATGCTTGTACAAGTCACAGAACTCGATTATGATTTACGGTTTGTACGGAACTCGGCATGGTCAGGACGTTCTATATAATTACTTACAGGAAACTCACGAGATTAAAAATACTTGGTTCATACTCCACCGAGATTAACCGCAATTCACGAAGGGAAGCCTCATGAATTACTCTATCAATGGGCGACACACATGATATAGTCCGGGAGGCTCTGACTGTATAGTGGTGCAGACAGTCAGAGAGCAGTACCATAGAGCCCTAGGCTAACTAGTCGACCAAAAATGTACATCTCAGCTCAGCAGCCGTTTTCCTTATAAATATAGGTTGGCTGTTTCTGATTTTGTGGTAGACAGTTTCCTGAGGCAAAATGCAGTAAAATGACAGTAATTTCCTACCTTTGCATTAGTTCTAAGTAATAGAACAGCCAGTGTTTGTAAAATCTGTGTCTATGTATTCTGCAGGTGCCAAAAATAACAAAGAACTGGTTTCCAAAGTGCAGGAAATCCTTCACAAGGGATTGCCAGGAACCAGCTTATCAAATATGGTGGACACGAGTTGGAACTGTTGAAATGTGGTTAAATGAGTTGCACAAAAACGTGAAAGTAACACAAATGAACAAAACAGGAGTTGTATCATCAAAAATTATTATACATTTCTGAAGGTAAGGGAGCATAAAAACGCACTTACATTGACAGTATTACAGAGAACCAAGGACCTGATATTTTGTACTATGGGAATAAGCGGTTGTGCTCTCTGACTGTCGCTAGGCAGTCAAAGTTTCTCGGACTAACATGATATAGACCATGGAGAATGGATTGCAATACTCGTAGGGGCATGGATAATGAGTTCCCAATGTTAAGCCATTGGCACAAAAACATCAGGGGTGAGATAAAACCCTTTTTCCTAGTGTTGTAGTACCACAAACCGCATTTCGTGCCTCCTACACCCTCCCACCTTCCCACCCTCCTCCGTTTCCTTGAGTCCCTTTCATTCTTTCCCTCTCTGGGCCTTCCCTCTCATGCCAGTCTGTGCCGATCGATTATTGGTTGTTGTAGCAGGCCTGGCCCTTGACCCTCTCGGACGACACTGCATGGGCAGGCAGTGTGTCAGCAGGGAAGGTCATGCACTGTTTTTCCGCATGAATGATCAAAGTAGTCTCGCTGTTTTGATTGGGTGCACACCATCTGAAATCACGTTGTATTTGTTCCTCCGGGTTCTGTTGTGAGATGTGGAGGATGGCTGTGTTACAGTTCTTATGCCAAACTACTTATTATCCACCTAATACAAGGTGTCCATAGAAAACACATAGGATACGGATATATCCACCTCATACAAAGCTTCCATAGAAAACACATAGGATATACACATTATCCGACCCCTAATAAAAAAACTCCATAGGCTTAACATGGGATTTCTTTATGTCACGGGTGTGACATAAAGTGTTGTCTATGTCACTACTATCTAATGCTGAAAAAATGTGGAAACAGGGTAGGATAAAATCTAGACGCCACTGAGTTTGAGTTTATTTATGTCATTCATTTTGTTGGCTTCGTAATGTCCCTGTCTTCGACTTGTGAAATTATGGAGCCAACAAAATGCGTCTGGGTTGGCGGTTGTTGGTGGTTGTTGGTGGGGCTGGTATGGAGGGGTTAGACTTGTCGGTTGATAACTAAGGGATAGAGTTGGAGTATGGCAGGCTGGGCAGGCGGGTGTTGAGGTTGGTGGGGTTGGCTAGGAGGGTTAGACTCGTCTGTAGATTAGTATGGGATGGAGTTGGAGTATGGCGGGCTGGGCGGGTGTTGAGGTTGGTGGGGTTGGCTAGGAGGGTTAGACTCGTCTGTAGATTAGTATGGAATGGAGTTGGAGTATGGCGGGCTGGGCGGGTGTTGAGGTTGGTGGGGTTGGCTAGGAGGGTTAGACTCGTCTGTAGATTAGTATGGGATGGAGTTGGAGTATGGCGGGCTGGGCGGGTGTTGAGGTTGGTGGGGTTGGCTAGGAGGGTTAGACTCGTCTGTAGATTAGTATGGAATGGAGTTGGAGTATGGCGGGCGGGGTGGGCGGGTATTGAGGTTGGTGGGGTTGGCTAGGAGGGTTAGACTCGTCTGTAGATTAGTATGGGATGGAGTTGGAGTATGGCGGGCTGGGCGGGCGGGTGTTGAGGGTGGTGGGGTTGGCTAGGAGGGTTAGACTCGTCTGTAGATTAGTATGGGATGGAGTTGGAGTATGGCGGGCTGGGCGGGTGTTGAGGTTGGTGGGGTTGCCTAGGAGGGTTAGACTCGTCTGTAGATTAGTATGGGATGGAGTTGGAGTATGGCGGGCTGGGTTGGTGTTGAGGGTGGTGGGGGTGGCTAGGAGGGTTAGACTCGTGTGTAGATTAGTATGGGATGGAGTTGGAGTATGGCGGGCTGGGCGGGTGTTGAGGTTGGTGGGGTTGGCTAGGAGGGTTAGACTCGTCTGTAGATTAGTATGGGATGGAGTTGGAGTATGGCGGGCTGGGCGGGTGTTGAGGGTGGTGGGGGTGGCTAGGAGGGTTAGACTCGTGTGTAGATTAGTATGGGATGGAGTTGGAGTATGGCGGGCTGGGCGGGCGGGTGTTGAGGGTGGTGGGGTTGGCTAGGAGGGTTAGACTCGTCTGTAGATTAGTATGGGATGGAGTTGGAGTATGGCGGGCTGGGCGGGCGGATGTTGAGGTTGGTGGGGTTGGCTAGGAGGGTTAGACTCGTCTGTAGATTAGTATGGGATGGAGTTGGAGTATGGCGGGCTGGGCGGGCGGGTGTTGAGGTTGGTGGGGTTGGCTAGGAGGGTTAGACTCGTCTGTAGATTAGTATGGGATGGAGTTGGAGTATGGCGGGCTGGGCGGGCGGGTGTTGAGGGTGGTGGGGTTGGCTAGGAGGGTTAGACTCGTCTGTAGATTAGTACTGGATGGAGTTGGAGTATGGCGGGCTGGGCGGGCGGGTGTTGAGGGTGGTGGGGTTGGCTAGGAGGGTTAGACTCGTCTGTAGATTAGTACTGGATGGAGTTGGAGTATGGCGGGCTGGGCGGGCGGGTGTTGAGGGTGGTGGGGTTGGCTAGGAGGGTTAGACTCGTCTGTAGATTAGTACTGGATGGAGTTGGAGTATGGCGGGCTGGGCGGGTGTTGAGGGTGGTGGGGTTGGCTAGGAGGGTTAGACTCGTCTGTAGATTAGTACTGGATGGAGTTGGAGTATGGCAGGCTGGGCGGGCGGTTGTTGAGGTTGGTGGGGTTGGCTAGGAGGGTAAGACTCGTCTGTAGATAACTCAGGCAGCTGCTCACGCAACCTTGCTGCGGACTGACAGACGTACGAGCTGCTCGACGTAATGCTCATCAACTCTCTCCACGCCATGAGCGTAGTTTACGGCACTGTGAGGGGTGTGAGGGTGTGGGAGGAGAGGAGAAGGTGTGAGGTGGGTGTGGGAGGGTAAGAGAAGGAGGTGCGAGGGAGGTGCGGGAGGGGAAGAGGAGGAGGTGTGAGGTAGGTGTGAGGAGGAGAGGGAGGAGGAGGAGATATGAGGGTTTCTGAGGTGTGTGAATTGTGTGAGGGAGGGATGTGAGGGGTGAGAGGGATGAGGGTCTGTGAGGGGTGTGAGGGAGGTGTGAGAAAGATGTGAGGAGGGGGTGTGAGGGAGGGGGGGGTGTGAGGGAGGTGTGGGAAGAGTGTGTGATGTGACTTAATCCCCCATTGGATATATCTCATGGGCGTTGGATACAAGTTCCCAATGTTTAGTCTATGGAGAAAAATACCTCTTTATACCGATCACATTTCCAGCTTCCACTTTCTGTTATTTTATTACCCATCCTATACAAAGACATAATTAAAAATGTATGGGGACTGAGTAAACCGCGACCCATTATATAAAACCTGTCAGATACCATAACTGTGGTATATGGATTCAAATCTGTGGTATACGGCCTCAAATCATTGGTATACAGGGAAAATAGTCACTTTGTGCTATAGAGCAAAGAAATAGTCCCTATTGTTATACCATTTAATATGACAATTACAGCGTTTGAATTATTCGAAAAGATGGACAATAAATGCAACAAACCAAGCTCTGTAAAGCACTCGAGGTTGACTCGAGGTTGACTTCGCTAGCGCTCCTGTATTACTATGCGTCGACTCTCGTGGTTAACGTCCACCTGTCCACAAAACCATCGTTTATTGTCTGCGTCCTACGCCCACTCCTCTCATAAGATCTCACATTCCGTAAGTGGTATTCTGTACAAGGTTCTCACTGCGCTCCATGAAAGAAGAATTCTTAACGAACTAGGCTTAGAGCCTTGAGAATCCACCGGCACACAGGTGGCATCAATGAGATTATAGGAATCTTTGGTTGCATTAATGTATGTCTTTAGCACGGCCAGTGGATTCTCAAGGCTCTAAGCCTAGTTCGTTAAGAATTCTTCTCCATAGAGCATAGTGAGAGTACAGAATACGACTTAGAGAGTGTGAGATCTTATGAGAGGGGCGCTACGCCCTCTCTGCTTCCTCCCTCTCAGCCTCTCACCCCTCATGAACCGTGCCCCGACCTTCATTTTGCTTTATTATCCTTTTATGAAGTCTCCATACTAAATCTATAGGAAGTGTGTAATTCACCGGGCGGAGAGTGTAATCTCCGGCCTTAAGAGGGCCTTAAGAGGGCCACGGAAAAAAGCCCATTGAATACGATGTAGATCGGCAGCCATTTTATCTATTTCTTGATAACTTAAATTTGCAATGATGAATGGTAAAAACAATATTGATTGTTTTCAAGTAAAAGCTGTCATAATCTCCTCATACTAGACTCTACGTAATGTCCTTGCATGCGCTCGGATATTACTAAGTGTCTACTCCTCAGAGATTACGGCTGCATGTATATAAAACCAGTTAATATTTCTTATTTCCCCCTCTCTATTACTCCCCTGCCTTTCTCCTTCTCTTCCTCTCAATTTCTTTGCTCCTCTAACTTCACTTTGGGGCGGGGGTGGGGGGTAAAAGATCTCGCAAATTTTACGTATGCTCCTTCTATTTTTTTTATTTTTTTTTATTGAGTCCAATACAATATCGGGATCCGGGGGTTAAAAAATTTCAGAATATTTTGCGTACATACTTTATGGGTGGCCCCTTTCCTATATACCTTTTCTATTCCTACGTCATTCCTTCCCTTCCTCCTTTTCTCCCCCCTTACTGCTTCTCCTTCAACCTCTCACTTCTCCATCTTCTTTGGTCATCAGGTGTGATACCAATAAAAAAAACACAACTTCGCCTCTTAAATGTCCCCGGAATAAGTGCGGAGATCCATTTCAGTAAAGACTACATCTCATAAAAACCCTCTTCGCAAAAGTACAAATAAACGCCAACTCACATCAAACTGCATTTCTTTAAGATCACATTTTCCTGGCAGTTTCCCAGCAAGAAATCCAGTGAACTTAATCAGTGTTCTCAGCGGAGCGACATAAGACACCGCTTTAATACTATATTTATGTAGGATTCCACATCGGAAACTCATAAAACTCACACCACTTCAATAACTAGCCAGATTAAATGGAGGCTCATGTTGCTAAAGTTTGTAACCGTTCAATATGAGGTACTTCGGGAACCAGCGAGGGCCTTGCGCTGGGTGTCGGCTGGGTGCTGTTCGGTTAATACATTCTGATGGTTACCCCGACTAGAATGAGCCTGGGCTGCTTTTATAAATAAAAATCTATAAATAGAGGGAGAGGAGCGTGTTAGGACGGCTCGGGGAACGGCCGCCCTGAAAGGCAGTCTACAGGATGTAGATGCTATCGCCGAACGCCATGGAGGAAGTAGGGATGGGAGTGGGGGGTAGTAGGGGGTGTGAGGGAGGAGGAGGGAGGGAGGGAGGGAGGGAGGGAGGGAAGGGGTGTGGGGGTGTAGGAGGAGTATGGGGGTGTGAGGGTGTAGGATGGTACTTGTAGTGTGTAGGAGGGGTGTGGTGTGTGGGGGTGTAGGAGGAGTATGGGGGTGTGAGGGTGTAGGATGGTACTTGTAGTGTGTAGGAGGGGTGTGGTGTGTGGGGGTGTGAGGCAGGGAGGGGGTATGGGGGTGTGAGGGTGTAGGATGGTACTTGTAGTGTGTAGGAGGGGTGTGGTGTGTGGGGGTGTGAGGGAGGGAGGGGGTATGGGGGTGTGAGGGTGTAGGATGGTACTTGTAGTGTGTAGGAGGGGTGTGGTGTGTGGGGGTGTGAGGGAGGGAGGGGGTATGGGGGTGTGGGGGTGTAGGATGGTACTTGTAGTGTGTAGGAGGGGTGTGGTGTGTGGGGGTGTGAGGGAGGGAGGGGGTATGGGGGTGTGAGGGAGGGAGGGTGTGGTGTGTGGGGGTGTAGGAGGAGTATGGGGGTGTGAGGGTGTAGGATGGTACTTGTAGTGTGTAGGAGGGGTGTGGTGTGTGGTGTGTGGGGGTGTAGGAGAGGGGTGGGTGTGGTGTGTGGGGATGTGAGGGAGGGGAGGGTGTGGGGGTGTGAAGGAGGGAGGGGGTGGTGTGTGGGGGTGTAGGAGGAGTATGGGGGTGTGGGGGTGTAGGATGGTACTTGTAGTGTATAGGAGGGGTGTGGTGTGTGGGGGTGTAGGGAAGGGGTGGGGTGGTGTATGGTGGTGTGGTGTAAGGGGTGTCGGGGTGTGGGGGAGGGGAGGAGTGGTTTAGGGGGGCGTGGGGGTGTGAGGGGGGGTGTGGGGGTGTGGTGTGTGGGGGTGTAGGGGAGGGGAGTTGGGGAGGGGTGGGGTGGTGTAGTATGGTACTTGTGGGGTGTGGAGGGGGGTGTGGTGTGGGAGAGGGGTGTGGTGGTGTAGGGGGTGTGGGGGAGGGGTGGGGTGGTGTAGGGGGTACTTATGTGTGTGGGGTTGTAGGAGGGGTGTGGGATGGTGTAAGGGGTGTGGGGACGTGGGGAAGGGGTGGGCTGGTGTAGGGGGTACTTATGGGTGTAGGAGAGGGGGTGGGATGGTATATTATGGTAATTGTGGGATGTATAGGGGTGTAGGAGAGGGGTGGGGTGGTGTAGAGAGGTACAGGAAAGAAAGTGATGTGAGGGTGTAGGAAAGAGGGTGGGCGGTGTAGGGAGGGAGGGTGTTTGGGGGTGCAGGAAAGAAGGTGGGGTGGTGTAGGGAAGTGCTTCAGGGATGCATGAGAGGGGTGGGGTGGTGTAGGGTGTTACCTACAGTGTGTGGGTGTGCTGTTTGGTGCTGTATGGTGCTGTAGAGAGGGTGTTCAGTGTAGGGTGTTGCTTCTGGGTGCAATAGAGTGAAGTGATGGTATAGGATGGTACTTGTGAGGTGTAGGGGTGGAGGAGTGAGGGTGGGTTGTGTAGGGGGATACTTGGGGTTTGTGGGGTGTGGGAGAGGGGTAGGGTGGTGTAGGGGGATACTTGGGGTTTGTGGGGTGTGGGGGAGGGGTAGGGTGGTGTAGGGGGATACTTGGGGTTTGTGTGATGTGGGAGAGGGGTAGGGTGGTGTAGGGGGATACTTGGGGTTTGTGGGGTGGAGGAGTGAGGGTGGGTGGTGTAGGGGGATACTTGGGGTTTGTGGGGTGTGGGAGAGGGGTAGGGTGGTGTAGGGGGATACTTGGGGTTTGTGGGGTGGAGGAGTGAGGGTGGGTGGTGTAGGGGGATACTTGGGGTTTGTTGGGTGTGGGAGTGAGGGTGGGTGGTGTAGGGGGATACTTGGGGTTTGTGGGGTGTGGGAGAGGGGTAGGGCGGTGTAGGGGGATACTTGGGGTTTGTGGGGTGGAGCAGTGAGGGTGGGTGGTGTAGGGGGATACTTGGGGTTTGTGGGGTGTGGGAGAGGGGTAGGGTGGTGTAGGGGGATACTTGGGGTTTGTGGGGTGTGGGAGTGAGGGTGGGTGGTGTAGGGGGATACTTGGGGTTTGTAGGGTGTGGGAGAGGGGTAGGGCGGTGTAGGGGGATACTTGGGGTTTGTGGGGTGTGGGAGAGGGATAGGGTGGTGTAGGGGGATACTTGGGGTTTGTGGGGTGTGGGAGAGGGGTAGGGTGGTGTAGGGGGATACTTGGGGTTTGTGGGGTGGAGGAGTGAGGGTGGGTGGTGTAGGGGGATACTTGGGGTTTGTGGGGTGTGTGAGAGGGGTAGGGTGGTGTAGGGGGATACTTGGGGTTTGTGGGGTGGAGGAGTGAGGGTGGGTGGTGTAGGGGGATACTTGGGGTTTGTGGGGTGGAGGAGTGAGGGTGGGTTGTGTAGGGGGATACTTGGGGTTTGTGGGGTGTGGGAGAGGGGTAGGGCGGTGTAGGGGGATACTTGGGGTTTGTGGGGTATGGGAGTGGGGTAGGGTGGTGTAGGGGGATACTTGGGGTTTGTGGGGTATGGGAGAGGGGTAGGGCGGTGTAGGGGGATACTTGGGGTTTGTGGGGTATGGGAGTGGGGTAGGGTGGTGTAGGGGGATACTTGGGGTTTGTGGGGTGGAGGAGTGAGGGTGGGTTGTGTAGGGGGATACTTGGGGTTTGTGGGGTGTGGGAGAGGGGTAGGGCGGTGTAGGGGGATACTTGGGGTTTGTGGGGTATGGGAGTGGGGTAGGGTGGTGTAGGGGGATACTTGGGGTTTGTGGGGTATGGGAGAGGGGTAGGGCGGTGTAGGGGGATACTTGGGGTTTGTGGGGTATGGGAGTGGGGTAGGGTGGTGTAGGGGGATACTTGGGGTTTGTGGGGTGGAGGAGTGAGGGTGGGTGGTGTAGGGGGATACTTGGGGTTTGTGGGGTGTGGGAGAGGGGTAGGGTGATGTAGGGGGGTATCTGGGGGTGCAGTAGCGGGGGTTGTGATGGTGTAGGGTGTTAATTGTGGGGTGTGTATGAGTGCCGTAGAGGGCTGTCTTGGTGAAGGATGGTGCTTGTGAGCTCTGTGGGTGCTGGAAAGAGGGTGGGCAGTAGAGTGGTCCTTGGGGGTACAGGGGAGGTGTGGGGTGCTGTAGGGGGGTCTTTAGGCGTGCAGTGGAGAGGCTGGGGTGCTGTAGGGGGTGTAGGAGAGGGGGTTGTGATGGTGTAGGGTGTTGCTTGTGAGGTGTGAGGGTGTTGGTGAGAGGGTGGGTATAGTGTAGGGGGGTCCTTAGGCGTGCAGTGGAGAGGGTGGGGTGGTGTAGGGGGATGCAGGAGAGGGGGTTGTGATGGTGTAGGGTGTTGATTGTGAGGTGTGTGGGTGCTGGTGAGAGGGTGGGTATAGTGTAGGGGGTCTTTAGGCGTGCAGTGGAGAGGGTGGGGTACCGTATGGGGGTGCAGGAGAGGGTGGGGTGCTGTAGGGGGATGCAGGAGAGGGGCGGGCCGGTCTAGAGGAGGGGGCGGGGAGCTGTGCTCAAGTCTGACCCATAACGTTGATTTGTTTAGCTCTAAATGACGCTGCGCAGGCGTTCACTATGCCGATACCCCATTATCTCAACCCCCCGCCCCGCCCAGGCAGGGGCTCCTAATTTGAGCACTGTCTTGCTTGAGGGCCTCTCGAATATTGCGACCGCTCGACCATAAAATCAGATTCTACGACTACTAAAATATCTACCAAAGATGTTAGACCTCCCCTTGGATAGCATCGCCATCGATCTCAACTTGGTTTTTTTGTGTGTTTTTTTCCTACTCAGCCTATCAGTGGGAGAGACTTCCCAGTAGGGTCACGTGCTGTGTTAACCCTGCGCTCATTGGTCAAGGCCAAACCACGTAGGCTTCTTCTGGCTTTAATAGGGGGATTCTAACCATGTTGTATGTATTTCTCTCACCCCTGAAAATATGCCATTAGTTAGAGCTTGTTATCTCAACACTGCTACAAGTTTAGCCATAGGAAGAACAAAATACTCAACGATCACCCACGTAAAGTGACAATACTACGCCATGGTCGTGGCGGAGTGAATATGAGATGACGTTATGGGCTAAACATATTGTATGCATAAATCTCACCTCTGGTACAAGTATAGCCATAGTTATTATATCTAAAAAAAATACTCAAGATAACCCAAGTAAAGTGAGAATATTACGCCATGGTCGTGGAAGAGTAAATATGAATTGACGTTATGGGCTAAACATATTGTATGCATAAATCTCACCTCTGGTACAAGTATAGCCATAGTTATTATATCTAAAAAAAATACTCAAGATAACCCAAGTAAAGTGAGAATATTACGCCATGGTCGTGGAAGAGTAAATATGAGATGACGTTATGGGCTAAACATATTGTATTCATAAATCTCACCCCTGGTACAAGTTTAGCCATAGGAATAACATTTTAAAGAAATATTCAACATCACCTAGATAAAGTGACAACACAACGCCATGGTCATGGCGGAATGAATATGAGATGACGTCATGGGCGATTGACCAATCAGCGGTCAGGAATTCAGAGAAAAGACAAGACATCAAGATGGAGATTCAAACGTCCCTAACTGGATTTGCGGAGTAATTTGAATTATTCTGATATTGCAATGCTATTCTGTTGTCAGTGGAAGGGGCGAGATAAATCAAGAACCGCACTAGAATCTCAGAATAATTGTTTGGATGCACCGTAAACTTTACTAATACTTTACTAATCTTCGCCTCAATGACAATTGCAGAGCATCCAATCTCAAGGAGTATTGTCTATTTACACAAATCTCGATGCTGTTCTATATAAGTTTCATGAAAACAATACTCCACTTGTTCTGATGTACCGTAATCGACACTTGGCTTCGCCTCGATGATGATAGCATAGCATCCAAACTCGTGGAGTATTGCTTATTTATACGATTCTCGATGCAGTTCTATGCAGTAAAACCCCACGTAAGCGGTCATCCCCGTTCCGCGCCAAAGTGTCCCCTTCCGCGGGGTGTCGCGGGGTTTTCAAGTTTTCTCCGGGCCAATATGGAAGTTGTTATTTACCGGTTTTATAGGGGATATATACGGGATGGTAGAATCCATTTTCCAATATCTTTTCGGGCCTTTTCGTACTGAAATAGCTGTCCGCTTACGCGGGGTCGAATAAAACATCTAATAGAGGCATTCAAAATTTCCGTTCCGAGCAAAATCCGCCACTTACACGGGGTGTCCGCTTACGCGGGGTGTCCATTAGGCGGGGTTCTACCTTACACGTTTTATGTATTTCTTTTATTCACCGGTAATACGGATTCTAATTGCTTCCGACTGTGAAGTTTTTGAGAGGTGGGGGGACCCTGTCGTTTTCTGCTGGTAATAAAACAACTGAGCAACAACGCCCAGTAGCTCCCACTGAGCGACTCCCACTGAGCAACTCCCACTGAGCAGCTCACAATTAGCCGGGAAATACCTCTCTGTTGTGCCGCCGTCCCCAGCCGACATCCGCCGTGTTATTACAGTTTCTTACCCGCTCATCTAGACGCCTTCTTCTTGCCCAGCGGATGACATGTATTTATATTTAGCAGCAGCCAGTGTTTAGTCTGTATTTTTAGCGCGCTGAAAATTAGTCCCTCCAGCCTTGATTCCTTACCCCTGTCATCCTTGTGGAATTGTTTTATGACTTCTTCATTACATCCTTTTCTCTAACCTCCCCTCATCTGCTCCTATTTCTCCTTTTTTCTACCCTCCAACTCCTCTTTTCTCTCTTTTACCAGTTTTCTCTCCCTCCCTCCCTCCGTCCTTCCCTCCCTTCCTCTAGTCTTGCTCTCCCTCTCCCCATCTTACTTTCATTTCTCTCCATCTTTTCCTCCTTTCCTCTAGTTTTCTCTCTCTTTCCTTATCTTTCTCTCCCTTCCTCCAGTTTTCTCTCCCTCTCTCCGTCCTTCCCTCCTTTCCTCTAGTTTTCCCTCCCTCCCTCCATATGTCCCTCCCTTCCTCTAGTTTTGCTCTCCCTCTCCCCATCTTACTTTCATTCCCCCTAGTTTTTTCTCCCTCTCCATCTTCCTCTCTTTTCCTCTAGTTTTCTCGCGCTCTCTCAATCTTTCTCTCCTTACTTTTAATTTTCTTTCCCTCTCTCCTTGTTTCCCTCCTTTTCTCTAGTTTTCCCTCCCTCTCTCCAGCTTTCCCCCCTATACTCTAGTTTTCTCTCCTTCTCTCCTTCTTTCTCTCCTTTCCTCTAGTTTTCGCTCTCTTTCCTTATCTTTCTCTCTCTTCCTCTAGTTTTCCCTCCCTCCCTCCATATGTCCCTCCCTTCCTCTATTTTTGTCTCCCTCTCTCCACCTTACTTTCATTTCCTCTAGTTTTCTCTCCCCTTCCATCTTCTTCTCTTTTCCTCTAGTTTTCTCGCGCTCTCTCAATCTTTCTCTCCTTTCTCTTAATTTTCTTTCCGTCTTTCCATCTTTTCCCTCCTTTCCTCTAGTTGTCGCTCCCTCTCTCCAAATATCCCCCCTATACTCTTGTTTTCCCTCCCTCTCTCCATCCTTCTCTTCTTTCCCCAAACCCTCCAGTCCTACCCCTCTCTCCCATTGTTTTTCTCCGTTCCTTCCATCTCCATTCAGTTTGCCTCCTGAGCGTGGGAGGCACGCTCAGATACGCTGCATAAAGGTTAGACAGATCCGAGCTGGGAGAGGTTACATAGACTCTGAGCTTGCTGCAAAAACCTAACACTTCACTGTCTTTGTTCCACCTCTGTGGCATTTATAAGGTGTAGAGAACCAGTATCTCAGTGTCCAAGTCTCCATAATTGATCACTACAGAATGAAATACCTCCTAGACACCCTGATGGTTGATATATTTGGACTCAGCTGAGGTAGTTGTAGAGGTGACTAGTTGACTGTTTGCCAGAGGGGGTTATATAAATTGAGCCACAGAGTAGATAAACCCCCAATTTTAATTGTTATCTATTCATCATTCCATGCTCATTCCAGTCAATCATGAGCATATCGTTTCTTCTTTTCTTTATACCTCTCTCTCTTTTTTACCAAGTTTCTTTTCTCTTATATATATTATATCTTTCTCTCTCTTTCCCTCTTCCTCTTGTCACCCAACACTTCCTCCCCTTTTCAGTAAAAGGAAATTGAGAGAATTGATGAAAACTATATTTTTCAGTACATTTCCCATGTAAATCGAGTAAATGTAAATTGGCCTATTTTACCTAATAAGATTGGATTAACTGGACTAACCGTTAAATCTACCTATTTAAAGTCACACACTCTCCCATCCCCCACGTACCCAAAACACCACTAACACACCATACATCCCCACTCCACCCACTCCACCCACCTCCCCCACATATTCCTGCGACACCCCCTCACCCTCGAGCTTCCAGCGTCTGCCGTTAGGTGGCGTCTGGGCGGTCAAGTCTCCCCGGGAATGGATTTTACATGTCGGGTGGGGCCGGAAAGCCGGGGTCGTTGTGCCGGCAGCTGGGCAGTCCCCCGCCAACTGGCTTCATTAGTTAAATCGGATGCAGACTTGGCAGGCAGCGCGACACTCTCCCAGCAGATCTTTCGTTGCGCTAGTGCTAATCTCTGCGTCAACCCATTGATGTCATATGCTGGTCCCCATTTATCTACTAAAGTGGGATTCACACGATTGGACAAATGGACCTGAGACTGGTGTACTTCACACCTTTGCACCAGTCGGCTACTATTTCCAGCTGGGTACAAAGTTTCACAGATTGGGGTGTCCTACTGTCTCAGGGTAACATGGCGGATTCAATTCACATGGGAACACTTAACAGGTACATAGTCTCACCCCTACACCCTTACACCCCTACACAGGGTATACAGGATACACAGTCGCCGACTCAGGGTACTTCATCATATGAATTGGTGTTATTTGGGACCACTGAGACTCACAGATTGGAGGAGAACGCGTGAAATGCATTTGTCTGAGCCAATACGAGGCCAGCAAGCATGATTACATGTTTGTAACACCCCTCATCTCAAGGGTTCTTGGGTCCTAGAGTGAGTGTTCACTGTAACTATGTCTGAGATTATGTACCTGGTATGTCCCTCCATGTGAATCCAATTCGTCATTATGCCTTGAGACTGGCCAAAGCACCTTACCATGAGATTGTTGTACCAGAAGAGAACTGTCTGAGACTAGGGGAAAGGTATGAAGTAATCTGTCTCAGGTACATTAGTCTTTATGTGTGAATCCCACTTTCGGACAAGGGAAACCAGCAAATATTTCGGATTCAAAACAAGGCATCTGTCAAAAGTTATGAAACTCAAACAACTATTGTATTATGAATTGGGAAATACGGGAATTGTTAAATGGGGTTCACAGACAATCCAGCTGTTTCTTTTTTAGCGCTAAACCACTTTATAATGTAAATCCACACTTGATTAGACTGCCCCCTTGAATGAGCACATATGCCATTTTGACAAACAAAACCCTGCAGGTGCTATCCACTGAAGAAAATAATCCCTATGACTGTGTCTGATTTGACATAATAAATAACAGAAATGAGTGTATATCATTTATCCTATAATACATCTCTATTTACAAGTAAACCACAAAATACTCCCCAAAGTGCTAAAAATTTAGGATATTTTACAAAACTGGCGTATGGGTCAGATTCGAGCCCAAACAGGCAGGTTGAGCAGAGATATAAGCGGCCACAGGAAGTAGAGCGCAAGATCTCTGCTGGGAGAGTGGGAGCGTGGACATGCCGCCATTGTAGAGGTCTCCTTAACTGGGGCTTCCCCCGGTCGGCCGAGGGACCTAGCGTGATTGGTGCTAAATGTTTCGATCGTAAAAGCCATTTGCCTGTCTCTAGCCGTTAAGCTTTTGTAAGTCTCCATCTTTTTCAAGGTTGTTTTGCTGAGACAGGCGTCTAGAATTGTGGATTTTTAGTATGGGTGTGAAATAGTGGGATCATGCCAGGGGCCTGTTTGATAATCTAGTAGGGCACGTTTAATATCCGTTGAATAATCTAGGATCGCATATGAAGATGCTTTTCTGTACCTCGTACAAGGGATATCGTTTGATAATAATTAAGTCTGTTCGCTAAGACAGTATTAGACGTTCATACGGTTGTCCATATGTGATAAATAAAGTTGACCTATACTCTGGCCTAATACAGAAAAGGGTCTTCGGACCTGTTTCAATAGTGTCGTGACATTAGGCCTAGACAGACATCAACAGCGGCACCAACAGTGCAAGCAGCAGGGGACAAAATTTTGTCAGGTTTCAAAATGCATGTCAAATATCAGCGATTTGGAGCGGTCAATTATCTTTATATTTGGAACGATTATAGGTTATGTGTCCCTTACTCGTATTAAAGTTTCATTGCTTAATTCCTATGAGACACTGGTACTTTTGAAACCGGACACACTGTGTTTTGGGTCTGTCTTGTCCTAAGTGCTGCAACTTGTGTTGATCTGTCCGTATGGTGTCACAGACGCCATCTAGACATGTCACATAACTACTGAAACAGGTCCTTCATGTACAATCTTAGATTATTTAACAGGGCCTTGTAGGGTCGTACATGATGATCCTTTTCTGTAGCTCATACAAGGGATATCGTTTGATGATAATCAAGTCTGTTCGCTAAGACAGTATTAGACGTCTAAAAGATTGTCCATTTTGTGTTAAATAAAGTTAAACCATACTCTGGGTCTCTATGGCATACAAAAAAGGGTCTCCATGTTCAATCCTAGATTATTCGATGGGCCCCCAGTAGCCATTTGCCTGTCTCTAGCCGTTAAGCTTTTGTAAGTCTCCATCTTTTTCAAGGTTGTTTTGCTGAGACAGGCGTCTAGAACTGTGGATTTTGAGTATGGGTGTGAAATAGTGGGATCATGCCAGGGGCCTGTTTGATAATCTAGTAGGGCACGTTTAATATCCGTTGAATAATCTAGGATCGCATATGAAGACGCTTTTCTGTACCTCGTACAAGGGATATCGTTTGATGATAATTAAGTCTGTTCGCTAAGACAGTATTAGACTGTCAACAGCGGCACCAACAGTGCAAGCAACAGTGGACAAAATTTTGTCAGGTTTCAAAATGCATGTCAAATATCAGCGATTTGGAGCGGTCAATTATCTTCATATTTGGAACGATTATAGGTTATGTGTCCCTTACTCGTATTAAAGTTTCATTGCTTAATTCCTATGAGACACTGGTACTTTTTAAACCGGACACACTGTGTTTTGGGTCTGTCTTGTCCTAAGTGCTGCAACTTGTGTTGATCTGTCCGTATGGTGTCACAGACGCCATCTAGACATGTCACAAAACTACTGAAACAGGTCCTTCATGTACAATCTTAGATTATTTAACAGGGCCTTGTAGGGTCGTACATGATGATCCTTTTCTGTAGCTCATACAAGGGATATCGTTTGATGATAATCAAGTCTGTTCGCTAAGACAGTATTAGACGTCTAAAAGATCGTCCATTTTGTGTTAAATAAAGTTAAACCATACTCTGGGTCTCTATGGCATACAAAAAAGGGTCTCCATGTTCAATCCTAGATTATTCAATGGGCCCCCAGTAGCCATTTGCCTGTCTCTAGCCGTTAAGCTTTTGTAAGTCTCCATCTTTTTCAAGGTTGTTTTGCTGAGACAGGCGTCTAGAACTGTGGATTTTGAGTATGGGTGTGAAATAGTGGGATCATGCCAGGGGCCTGTTTGATAATCTAGTAGGGTCCGTTTGATATCCGTTGAATAATCTAGGATCGTACATGAAGACAATTTTCTGTACCTCGTACAAGGGATATCGTTTGATAATAATTAAGTCTGTTCGCTAAGACAGTATTAGACGTCCATAAGGTCGTCCATTTTGTGTTAAATAAAGTTGAACCATACACTGGGTCTCTATGGCATACAAAAAAGGGTCTCCATGTTCAATCCTAGATTATTCAATGGGCCCCCAGTAGGATCATACATGAAGACCCTTTTCTGCAACTCATACAAAGGTTATAATTTAATGATATTTAAGTCTATTCGCTGTCTATAAAACAGTCTTAGCCGTCCATAAGGTTGTCCATGATTGTTGAATAACGTTGACCCACATCGTCCCTGGGTCTCATTGGCATATAGAAAGGGGTCTTCATATACGATTCTAGATTATTAAACGGGTCCCAGCCTCAGCTGAACCGTCAATGTGGACAAAAATAGAACTTTATCTCAGAGGAGACGAAAGGCTACTGACTAAATTCATAACGAGTGTATACAAATAATGATAACTGTTCATAATTGGTCAAGTATCTATTTCCCTGGATATGTCCATGGACCTATGTCCTACATAATCCGCCAGCTCCTACCCATGTCATACAACACGTATGTGGCGTACGGGGTATATATGTGGCGTACAGGGTATGTATGTGGCGTAAGGGGTATGTGCGGTGGCAAACCCCAACAAATCATCTAAATGCAAAGGTAAAAAAAGGTATATTATAATACGAAAACATGTATACTCTGTCTGGATGTGATAGATACCATTATCCATAGATTATAACAATTGGTAACCGAAATAACCCCCAAATACAGTGGCGCTGTCTTACAATGTCCTGGTGGATGATGGCAGAACCAGCAATCACTCTGTACCCTATGAACACCAACTTATATCATGGTGGAACTCATTTACGTCATCACGAAAACATACAAACATTGATGGTGGACCAAATTAACATATTGATGATTTATTAGACCGTGCTTGCACGCGCTAAATACATCATCTAGTGGCCTAAAGATTAGAGTGGTCACATAATATATACACTTTCAGAGTGCTGCCAGAAAACTATCCCTTCACTATCTGCGTGCTATCCACTGTGATAATGTGAAAGGAGCAGGGTACCAGTGTCTCAGGGACTTAGAAGCATGCTCAGCCGACCATGACCAATCACTAGAGACCAAAATACCTCATTGACCCACTGGTGCTTGACCTTGATTCTTTTTTGGATCCTATACTCAAGTTGTTGCAGAAATAGCAGGTTGACTGGATTCCATTAGGTTACAGAAAACTATCCATAGACTGAATGTAACCAAAACCTTTTAATTGTTATTCATGTGTAATAGCACGCTCCTTCATCAATGATGAACATTCTATTTGCTTCTAGTTGATACGAAGCTTCAGTCGGAACATTTAGATATTAACTTTCCTTCTCCCTTAAAAGGGGGGTAAATGTAAGCAATTCTAGACTGAGGTATGTTATAAGACCGCATCTGAATATTTAATCACCGATGGATGTTCACCTGCCAAAGTTCTAAGGGTAGATAATGTGCACGAAACTCAACGAGAAAATAAACCATCAATAATTCATCAAGGTTATTTCATTATCTATTTTACCCATATGTGAGTGTCCCAGATTTTTTCACAGCCCCATGGAGTAGCACGCCTAACCTTGCTTTGGTGTATGATCCATTTTAATTTTTTTTAATTTTTTTTCCATGAAGAGAGAAGAACGTTGCCTTGTTTTCACTGTATAATCCATTTCCATATGAGCTACACCATATTAATCATCAGTTATCGTATTACACCAAGTCGTTGGGACAATTTCATCACATACTCCCTGCCCCATGGGGAATGCTTGAAGGTAATTAACTATCTACAGTCCATTGGCAATGTTTCCTATCAACTATGCACTCATTGGCCGATGTAAACATAATAGAAACCCACCCGAGGATGGCCATTACCCGGATGTAGACACACCATGGACCGGAAGTAGTCCCACAAGCCTCGTGATGGATATCTAAGAGGCTGTCTCGCGAGATATGGCCGAGATTATGCGAGATTTCAATGAATATTGATCCTGGTAAGTAGCCGGGAACAGGCGGGATGATCACGTGGTTATGGCACGTGAATCGACGAGATTTCCACAATGAGGCTGGTATGGACATGCGCGCGCATGAGAATGCATTCCCATAATGCACTTAGCCACCAGAGAGTAGTTAGATTTGGTTTGGATAGTCAGAGAAAAGAAGTTATGATTATTTCTACGTTAAGCAAGGATACAATACAGTAAAACCCTGCGTGAACCACCCACTTGCGACTGGAAGGCTTGCGACTGGAGGTACCTAGGTACGCCCAGTCTGAGACTAGTGGTATCAAATATCAAACACGTTTGATATTCTAGAAATGCTTGCGACTGGGCATATAGGTACCTCCAGTTTCAGACTGGGCATATAGGTACCTCCAGTCTCAGACTGGGCATATAGGTACCTCTAGTTTCAGACTGGGCATATAGGTACTGCCAGTTTCAGATTGGGGATATAGGTACCTCTAGTCTAAGACTGGGCATACCAGGTACACCCAGTCTGAGACTGGGCGTACCAGTTCTAATGGGAACTGGTACTGGTACTAACGGGAACTATGCCCTTGAAGGTACGCCCAGTCTCAGACTGTATTATATATACAGTAAAACCCCGCTTTTGGGACACGCCGCTGAATGGGCACCCCACTTAAGGGGGCACTCTGGTCACAACAGAAATTTTTATTTAGCTTATTTTTACCCCCGTTTAAGAGACACCCTGCTGAAGTGGACACTCTGGTCGGAACAGAAATTTGTATTTAGCTTATTTTAACCCCGCTTAAGGAGTCACCTTTCTCGGTCCTGAGTGTGTCTCCTTAAGTGAGGTTTTACTGAACACATAGTGTGAACTGGCCATTATCTACGCGGAAATTATGCTGAAGAGGAAACCAACAAGTTTTGGTCAAAGTCGTCGTTCTCCACGAGTTTGATGCGGAGTGATATGAACGAGGCGACAGCCGAGTGAATATCAAATAGCATTCAAACGAGTTGGAGAATGACTTCTTTGAATAATACAAGTTGCTTTCTGTATTCATCTCACCCCTGTACACACCTAAAGAATGGACAACACACAGGATATAAACCATGGAGTACGGACTGCAACACTTGTAGTTGCATGGAGTACGAGTTCCAAATGTTAAGCCTATGGACATTTATTCCAGGGGCGAGATAAATAAATAAATACATAAAGGTTCGTCCTGTGAAGGAAAACCTGACTGTGGTCGTTCTCGAGTACTAGTGTAAAACGGTACAGAGATGGCGTAATGATATACGGGATGGGGATCAGTTTAAAGCCGCCGTCACTCGACCTCACCGCAGGCCACCTCCGTCCTCTCACCACCCTGCCCCACGTGACCTTTCCCACGTGACCCAGCCCACGTGACGCGTTTCCAAGGTGACTCCTGACAACCGCCTTCTCTGCTATCTCCGAGAGATATCCCGAAATCCACCAGATAATCAGCCTCCGATCTCGGGCGCGCGGCGAGAGGCTATTTTCCACCGGCCGACTATTCGCCACCGATCTGCAGTCAGGAACCACAGATGCGAGATCGGTGAATGGAAACAAGCATGCAGAGAAGTGTTTGCCGATTAATTGTGCACAGATTATGCAATGAGGCCACCACCGAACGACTTCTGTTGGTATTGACCTGTCAAATGCAGCAGAAACAAGGCATACACTGCACTTTTACCGATTTTTAGACACCGACGTGCAATCGTTGACCAGTGAGAGGCCATTTTCCATTTTCCCTTCCGGCACCCACCAAGGCCGATCCACCACAATTGACCTTCCGATACACTACGATTGGAAAAAGCAAAATCGTAGTCTATCGGGTGGCCCCCGAAAATTCTGATCCTAGACATGGATGTTTACGGATGTGGGAACCCCTTCGGTTGTAAAGAAAAACCACGGTCACGATTGGCTAAGGATTCAATCAGTGTACCAATGTAGATCTCAGCAGAATTCTATACTGTCTTGAAACAGTTGCTGGCGTGAAATCGTCTGATAATCGTCGGGTGGTGCCAAATTGCATAATCTGACGTAATCGGTACAGTTGTCACTCGTTTGGGTTTGGGTTTGATTAATAATCTAGGCTCGTACATGAAGACCCTTTTCTGTACCTCGTACAATGGTTATCGTTCAATGATATTCAAGTCTATTTCCTAAGACAGTATTAGCCGTCAATAAGGTAATCCATAAGTGTTGTATAAAGTTGACCCAGATCGTTCCTGGGTTTCTATGGCGTACAGAAAAGGGTCCTAGATTATTAAAGGCATATCAAACAATATGGAAATTCTATAAAGTTGCTTTTCACATGATTGAACCAATGTAATTTTCTTAAAACCTTAGGAGAATATGTATGGTATTACACATATACTATTAGGATTGGATAAACAGGTGCTAAAAACATCATATTTACTCATTTGGAAGTCGAATGAATCCTAAGGAACCAATTTCGACTGATAATTGATAATATTTAAAAATCGCCAGGTGGCGCCACCATGAATTGTAGGATATGCCTTTAAACGGGCCCCTGGCAGAATCGTGTAGTGTGAACTGGGCAGTATGTATCATTCATGAGTAGCGGGTGATATCTGTCTGATACCACTCACAATACATGTGCTCGGGCTTTAGAGCAGGAAATTGGCCGGCCTTTCTCCGTCTGTTCCCGGGGATGTTTCGTCAGTAAATTTAACGTCTCTCTCAGTTTATCTAATCTATATATAAGGTAAAATTAGCCAATTTACATTTGCTTGATTTACATAGGAAAAATATGGTTTTCCTCAATTGTTTCAGATACAACGACGGTGACCTATGATTTTCAAAACCTGAATAAGTAGCACTATACATGTACTATATTCTGTAAAAGTTTTAGAAAAATGACATGGGTTTTGACATGTGAAAAACAACCCTTTAGAATTTCCATATATCCCATTATAAAATTATCATAATACTAATATCTATATCAAAAAAGAGCACGGTGACCCCCGATTTCTAAGTAAAACATGTGAACTAGAACACTTAGAGATCATCATATTTATATATCAGGAAAATGACACGGGTTTAATTTTCAAGCCAAATTGTCCGATAAACGGGCACCTGTCAGAATCGTGTAGTGTGAACTGGGCAGTATGTATCATTCATGAGTAGCGGGTGATATCTGTCTGATACCACTCACAATACATGTGCTCGGGCTTTAGAGCAGGAAATTGGCCGGCCTTTCTCCGTCTGTTCCCGGGGATGTTTCGTCGGCCCGGGCTGAGACCCGCACCCGGAACGCCCGGGTAATGCGAGGTAATGCCTGCCACAGGAAGTGACGTGCCCGCCCATGGCCGACGTCACTTCCTGTGAAATTGTGCTGTCACGTCCAATCTCGTGCTTTCTGATTGAGCTCCTTGCGTTGGTCGTGGAGCGTGTAGCAGGGAGCTGTGGGTGAGGCAGGGTCCGGGAAAAACAATGCTGAGTGGGGCTTGATTCTGTGATGCTCGGAGATCCATCCCAAGGCCAACTTTGTATTGAATAGAGTATAGTTGGCACATAGGTGAACCTTATATCAATCAGCAGGGGTGATCTAAGCTGCTGGAGTTCCATTATAAGTGAGTTAGAGATTAGACATCTTTTCACAATACTGAGTGAGGTTTGATACTCGGAGATGCTGAGGCCAACTTACTCTTAGATATGGTATAGTTTTTTTGTGTTTTTTTTTAAACTTTTATTTACCCTGGAGCCCAGGTTAGGTGACTGGCACCTATCTTCCACCTACTCCAGCTATCGGGTTCCTTGTGCTCGAAATACCCAACTAGTGGGTTTACAGGACTGAGCACAGGCTTAATTATGAACAAAAGTAAAATACAAATTATTTTTAGAAGTAGTAATACTTGATACAGTACAGAATACTAAATGCAATCAAAGAAAAATAAACGTATAGTACATCAGGGGGTTTGGCAGACGCCCAGCCCTCATTGTCAAAATCAGAGATACAACAAGTTAATTTTGTAACAGAAGTAATAACAAAACTTAGATGGTAAGGGTGATTAAGCACATGCTGATAAAGCAGCATCCGGTAATCCAATCAGTTAACTAAGTTGGCATATGGATGAACCTAATATAACTCAGAAGTGGTAACCAGGTAAGCTGACAAAGTGCCAGAATAAATGAGTTTTGTTTGTTTGTTTATTTGGGTAGTTTGATACCCGATATATGTTCTATTAGACTTGATAAGTGAGTTATCTTGCTTAGCGAGATTAGACATCTTTTCACGATGCTTAGTGAGGTTTGATACTGAACTGTTCAGAGCTGCTCAGTTCAACTCATTCTTAAATAGAGTATAGTCAGCTCACGTTCAACTGAAATAAAATAAGTTAGAGGTGGTGGGTGCAGCAGAGTCCTGGAAAACAATGCTGAGTGTGGCTTAATACAGAGCCGCTCAGAGCTGCTCAATTCAACCTACTCCTAGATAGAGTATCGCCAGCTTATGGTCAATCTGATATCATTAGAGGTAGCGGGTTTAGCAGGGTCCCGGAAAACAATGCTGACTGTGGTTTGATTCTGAGATGCTCAGAACTGCTCAGGCCAACTTTGTATCAGATAGAGTATAGTTGGCATACATAAATAAATCGGCAGTGGTGAACCAGGCGAGCTGACAGAGTCCCATGATAAGTGAGTTATCTTGAGAGACGAGCTGTCTTCTCAAAATGAAGTTTGATATTGAACTGCTCAGAGCTACTCAATTCAACTTACTCTTAGATAGAGTATTGCTAGCTAACGGTCAGTCTGAAATAAGTTGAGGTGAAGCAGAGTCCGGGAAAACAATGCTGAGTGATGCTTGATACTGAGGTGCTCAGAGTTGCTCAGGCCAACTTTGTATTGAATAGAGTATAGTCAACACATGAGTGAACCTGGAATAAATTAGCAGTGGGGAACCCAGGAAGCTGCTAGAGTACACCATGATAAGTGAGCTGTCTTGCCTATCGAGATTAGACATCTTTTCCCAATGCTGAGTGAGATTTGATACTGAACTGCTCAGAGATGCTCACTCCACAGTACTATTAGATAGAGTATAGTCAGCTCACGGCCAGTGGGAGAGTTATCTTTCATGGCGAGATTAGATGTCTTTTCACAAGGCTGAGTGAGGCTTGATACTCACAGGTGCTCAGGGCTGCCTCGTTGAGTGCGGTATGATACTGAGCTGCTCATTAATCAGCAATGGTGAATTAAGCTGCTGGAGTCGATTATAAGTGAGTTTGAGATTTTTTCAGAATGCTGAGTGAGATTTGATATTGAATTGCTCAGAGCTGCTCAAGCCAACTTTGTATCAGATAGAGTATAGTTGGCATACATGAATAAATCGGCAGTGGGAAACTGAAAGAGTGTCAAGATAAGTGAGTTATCTTGCTTTTCTAGATTAAATGTTTTTTCACAATGCTGAATGAGGCTTGATACAGAGATGCTCGGAGATGCTCAGTCCAACTTTGTATTAGATAGGGTATAGTTGGCACATGGGTGGACCGATTTAAATCGGCATTGGTGAACACAATAAGCTGCTAGAGTACACCATGATAAGTGAGCTGTCTTGCTTATCGAGATTAGACGTCTTTTCACAAGGCTGAGTGAGGTTTGATACTGAACTGCTCAGAGATGCTCAGTTCAACGTACTATTAGATAGAGTATAGTCAGCTCACGGCCATTGGGAGAGTTATCTTTCACGGCGAGATTAGATATCTTTTCCCAATGCTGAGTGGGGCTTGATACTCACAGGTGTTCAGAGCTGCTTAGTTGAGAGCGGTATGATACGGAGCTGCTCAAGACAACTTTGTATAAAATAGAGTATAGTTGGCACATGGGTGAACCTGATATAGATTGGCAGTGGTGAACTAGGCAAGCTGCTGGAGCTTAGAGAGAGTGGATGTCTTTTCACAATGCTGAGTGAGACTTGATACTTAGATGCTCAGAGCTGCTCTGTCTATCTTATTATCCTACCCCTAATAAAAAACGCCATAGGCTTAACATGGCATTTCTTTATGTCACGGGTGTGACATAAAGTGTTGTTTATGCCACTACTTTCCAATACTGGAAAAATGTGGAAACGGGGAAGGATAAAATCTAGACGCCACTCGTTTGAGTTTGAGTTTACTTATGTCACTCATTTTGTGGGCTCTGCAATATCACTCGTCTTCGACTCGTGAAATTATGGAGCCCACAAAATGCGTGACATAAATAAACCCAGACTCAAACTCGTGACGTCTCTTCATAATCTTAGATAGAGTATAGTCAGCTCACGGCTGATGGGTGAGTTATCTAATAAAATAAAAAGAGTATGACTCTCCTTTTATATAGAAAGCCAAGTTAAATCATGGATGAGAAATATCCCGATGCCGAAGGGATAAATAGACAATAATTGATGGTTTTGTGGACAGGCGGTCGTAAACCACAAGAGGTTGACGCGCAGTAATACACGAGCACTAGCGAGTGTATTACGACGTCAACCATGAGTGGTTTACAGAGCCGCCTATCCACAAAATCATCGTTTGTTGTATCTATTATCCATCTTTTCATATGAATTAAAACCAGTATTTGCGATATTAAATGGTATAACAATAGGGGCTATTTCTTTGCTCCATAGCAAAAGGGACTATTTTTTTTGTATACCATGGTTTTGAGGCCGTATACCACAGGTTTGAATCTGTATACCACATGGTATTTGACAGGTTTTATATAATGGGTCCTGGTTTACTGAGTCCCCATACATTCTCAATGGGGGCTTTGTATACGATGGATAATAAGGATATATATGATGACAAATGTATTCCAGGTATTTCAACGTACGTACGGGCACAGTCAACCAGTTTCCTTATATTACTGTGGATTTTATTCTTTGCGGATCACAACGGAATCTTGTTATGGGATACAAGTATCATCTTCTCACAGTTTCTTTTAACCAAGGCGTATCGGATGGAGACCAGAATCTCATGTTACAACTCCTCGTTGTCCTCTGTAATAAATATAAGATATCTGATGGGCCCACTTTAAATTCCCCTCCCTTGATAGGCAATTGGTTCATGGCCAGCTTAATTTATAGT
Source organism: Alentia gelatinosa (assembly GCA_950022655.1). Classification (NCBI taxonomy): domain Eukaryota; kingdom Metazoa; phylum Annelida; class Polychaeta; order Phyllodocida; family Polynoidae; genus Alentia; species Alentia gelatinosa. The sequence continues at coordinate 120,238,479 of OX465581.1, read as the reverse complement.
CGGCCAGATGCGATGACACCTCATGATATCATGATATCACCACGCCAGGTTCCGCCGTATTAATCACCGATATACCGCGTAATATGAGAAAACTGTACTCCCGTGGTCGAACTATTACTTCACGGAACCCATGACCTCGGACGATTAATTCGAGGTCGGTAGACCGAGTTTGGCATTGCCTCAAATCATTTTGGCTTTGAACAAATGATTAATAACTAATTTTTCCATAGATATTCAATGGATTTTAATAATTATTCTCAGGTTATATGTCAGACCATACCATTAAATACTTCTAAAACGAATATCACTATGAAACGAATATCGCTATAATTTCATTAATATTTGACTATAAATACCTGGCAAAAGGTAGACAATTCCTCAGGCTGCTTACATTAGACTATGTATAGTGTACTAGGGCTGGGTGGGGAGTTGGGGTGCTGCCCTGCACTCTCTGCTCTGGGACAGGTGTGCGGTCTTTAATCCATTCGCTACGCTGTGATACTTGGAGGCATTCCCATGTGTGGTACGCTATAATGCCTTCAGGCAATTCTACAAAAGCGGAATTATTCAACACTGGAGCAGATGCAAGATAAGCTCAATATTGAGCCTAATCTAACCTCCAGTATGAATAAAATATTTTTTTCGAAATTTCAGTAATTGTTGTTTTTTAATGAAATAATGCGAATATTTTGGTAACATTCTCCAATGCTATGTAAAACCATAAAATTGCTATTATTACAAAGGTCACATTGGATAGCTCCAAAAGTGCCAGCGTACAACCAGGGTGAAAATGACAGTAAGGTGGCGTATTTCAAAGTGTTCATTATCCACCTTTAGCAGCATATCAATAGGACTAAAGTCTTAAAACCTGGACGTTTATCATGCGAATATTCCATTTCGATACACTCCGATTTGCCCTTCGTGAGCATCGCAGACTATTCTGCCGGGAAAAGCGCTCTCATGTGTGATGGGCTGATCAGAAAATTATAAAATTTTCGAATTAGATAGAAGATACATGTGCGCATATGCCCTAACAAATTTGTGATTTTTGATTAGGATTAAGTGTCTCAGATCAATACTTTCTTATTTTGACTTGGAACAGAGATTTTAGTCAATGAAAAAAATACATTGTTGTTCTATGTGTAAGGTAAACATCATCGATGTGATATTTCATGAATTATATTGTAACGTATATCTAAAGATGAAAATAATATTTAAAGATGTGCACCTGTGGCCTGGGGCATATATCGTGGGGCATATCGGGAGTTTTTTGTGTTTTTTCATTACAGTAGAACACATTACGATGCGTGGTGAAGTGGCATGTCTAGACATTTGTCAACGATTTTGTACCCTCCCAATAAGGCCCGGCGTCCACCTACTACGATATGGCTCCGATATGGTCAACGATGCACCTCCCGATAAAAAACCAAAATCGTGTCGGAAGGTCACCTAATATCCGGGCAGTTGACCACGTTTCGGCGATTAGACACCGATAAAAACTCCATACAATGCGTGGTGGATTGGCTTGTCTAGACATATGTCTACGATTTTGCACCTTCCCGATATGTGTCCGATATTTACTTTTTGTAACGGTGCCATATCGGTAGGTCTAAATTTCGATCGTAGTAGGTGGACGCCAGGCCTAAGTCTCCGATATTTACATTTTGTATCGGAGCCATATCGGTTGGTCTAGATTTCTATCGTAGCAGGTAGACGCCGGACCTAAAGGGTTAAAACCTAAAACTTTATCATGCGAATATTCCATTTCCTTCACGTATCCCACACACTACCTCCATTTTAAGAGCAGCCCCCCGCCCTCTCCCTCCCTCCCTCCCTCCCTCCCTCCCTCCCTCCCTCCCTCCCTCCCTCCCTCCCTCCCTCCCTCCCTCCCTCCCTCCCTCCCTCCCTCCCTCCCTCCCTCCCTCCCTCCCTCCCTCCCTCGTCCACCGCCTCGCCTTCATTTCCGCTCCATGCCCTTAAGCGCCGGGCGTGCGAGAAGGCTTTTCTTTCCTTTAATAAGCTGTAAAATAAACAGGACGAAGGTTTTACCCGTCCACATTGTCTCTTGCCTTGTTTGCCTGGGGGCGGCGCCGGTGCCGTGGCTGCCACTCCCAGGCGGGCGCCAGTTTTATCTGGAGTGACTGACGGTGTTGGGGGCTGTGTGGGGTATAATAAGCCGGTTTGAATCGTGTCGGGGTGTGTTTTTTTATCCTTGTCTTCCCCGCACCTCTACGAACGACTCCATTTGTTTACTGGTTGCCGCCTCGGCCTGCCTGCTCATGGGACTTGGTGGTGTGGCGGGTGTCGGGAGTTAATGCCTTACCTTAATCGTGCTTTTGTGAAGCTGACTTGAAGAATGACACCGGTGAAGGTTTAAATTACACTCCTCGCATTTATATTGAATCGGAGGGTGGAATCTTCATTTCCATATATATATGTCGGCCAAACGCAGCCAATTTCTTTCTGAGTTCATGATAACCTTTTACTGAGACGGTTTAGAAGGAAATATTTTGTGCATATTTATTCGCAGCTTTCGTCAAAGACCATGAAAATCAGACCTTACCTGCAAACTCTAAGAATAATTGATCAATAAAAAGACTCCATTTGTTTACTGGTTGCCGCCTCGGCCTGCCTGCTCATGGGACTTGGTGGTGTGGCGGGTGTCGGTAGTTAATGCTTTACCTTAATCGTGCTTTTGTGAAGCCGACTTGGAGAATGACACCGGTGATGGTTTGAATGACACTCCTCACATTCATATTGAAACGGAGGGTAGAATCTTATTTCCATATGTATCGGCAAAACACAGGCAATTACTTTCTGAGCTGATAATAACAAGATATTTTTACAAAAAATTCTATTTTATTCACAGCTTTCGTCAAAGACCATGAAAATCTGGCCTCACCTGCAAACTCTAAGGATAATTTGATTTATGTAATTTTTTCTTGTTGTAGTTTCCACAATTACAAGACTCCATTTGTTAACTGCTTGCCATCTCGGCCTACCTCCTCCCGATGCCTGGTGGTATGGTGGGTGTCGATAGTTATTGTCTGACACCAGTGATGGTTTAAATATTTTCGTATGCGCTGGCTTTTGCAACCCATGATATACAACATATATGTATGCTCACGGTATGTCCATACACACTCCCTTTGTGTTTTCTATGAACACTTTGTATTAGGTGGATGATAAGTGGGGCCTGGTGTAATGGTAGGTGTCTGTAGTTATTGCCTTACATTAATCATGCTTTTGTGAAGTCGACTTGAAGAGTGACACCAGTGATGGTTTAAATTACATTTGTTGCATTTATATTGAATCGGAGGGTGGAAACTTCATTTTCATATATGTACACACAATATTGACTGGTCTCAGATACAAGCGGCCATATGCTCCCAGAAGTTGATGTGCATCCGAACGTATGCAAGGATATTGTGCAGAGGCAACTCCGATTATATTGTATCTATTATCCACCTTTTCCTGACAAGTGGCGTATTGATATGAGTTAATTTAGGTCCGCACTATTTTTTCATATGCACTATTTTTTTTGTATGCACTGGCTTTTACAACCCAAGGTATACAAGATATGTGTATGCTCACGGTATGTCCATACAGACTCTCTATGTGTTTTCTATTGACACTTTGTATTAGATGGATATATCTGTATGCTACGGGTATGGTGATACACACTCCCTATGTGTTTTCTATGGACACTTTGTATTAGGTGGATATATCTGTATGCTCTGGGTATGTCCATACACACTCCCTATGTGTTTTCTATGGACACTTTGTATTAGGTGGATATATCTGTATGCTTGGGGTATGTCCATACACACTCCCTATGTGTTTTCTATGGACACTTTGTATTAGGTGGATATATCTGTATGCTTGGGGTATGTCCATACACACTCCCTATGTGTTTTCTATGGACACTTTGTTTTAGGTGGATATATCTGTATGCTCCGGGTATGTCCATACACACTCCCTATGTGTTTTCTATGGACACTTTGTATTAGGTAGATATATCCGTATGCTCCAGGTATGGTGATACACACTCCCTATGTGTTTTCTATTGACACTTTGTATTAGGTGGATATATCTGTATGCTCCGGGTACGTCCATACACACTCCCTATGTGTTTTCTATGGACACTTTGTATTAGGTGGATATATCTGTATGCTCTGGGTATGGTGATACACACTCCCTATGTGTTTTTTATGGACACTTTGTATCAGATGGATATATCTGTATGCTCCGGGTGTGGTGATACACACTCCCTGTGTGTTTTCTATTGACACTTTGTATTAGGTGGATATATCTGTATGCTCCGGGTATGTCAATACACACTCCCTATGTGTTTTCTATGGACACTTTGTATTAGGTGGATATATCTGTATGCTCCGGGTATGTCCATACACACTCCCTGTGTGTTTTCTATGGACACTTTGTATTAGGTGGGTATATCTGTATACTACAGGTATGTCCATACACACTCCCCATGTGTTTTCTATGGACACTTTGTATAGGTGGATATATCTGTATGCTCCGGGTATGTCCATATACACTCCCCATGTGTTTTTCTATGGACACTTTGTATCAGGTGGATATATCTGTATACTACAGGTATGTCCATACACACTCCCTATGTGTTTTCTATGGACACTTTGTATTAGGTGGATATATCTGTATGCTCCGGGTATGGTGATACACACTCCCTGTGTGTTTTCTATGGACACTTTGTATTAGGTGGATATATTTGTCTGCTCCGGGTATGAAGATACACACTCCCTATGTGTTTTCTATGGACACTTTGTATTATGTGGATATATCTGTATGCTCCGGGTATGTCCATACACACTCCCTATGTGTTTTCTACAGACACTTTGTATTAGGTGGATATATCTGTATGCTCCGGGTATGGTGATACACACTCCCTATGTGTTTTCTATTGACACTTTGTATTAGGTGGATATATCTGTATACTACAGGTATGTCCATACACACTCCCTATGTGTTTTCTATGGACACCTTGTATTAGGTGGATAATAAGTGGGGCCAAGTGGTATGGCGGGTGTCAGTAGCTAATGCCTTACCTTAATCATGCTTTTGTGAAGCCGACTTAGATGATAACACCAGCCCTGGCTTGTAGTGGCCGCCTTGCATGTATATCAAAGCGGGAGACAGGAGGCTCATTTACATATATATCGACTAAATGAAGGCAATCACTTTCTAAAGCGATCTTAATCAGGTTTTGTGAGCAGCACCGTTCCTTTTTTTTCATTTTTTTAAATCATATTTTTGCATATTATTCAGAGCCTCTACGAAAGATCATGAACATCTAGCCTTACCTGGGACCTGTTTCAGTAGTTTCGTGACATGTCTAGATGGCGTCTGTGACACCATACGGACAGATCACAAGGTTGCAGTCGATGACACACAGAGTTTCACTCACTTCTCGTAGGAATTAAGCAATGACACTTTAACATGAGGAGGGGATACATATAATCTATAATCGTTCCAAATATGAAGAAGATTGGCCACGTCTATCTTCAGATATTAGCTAGTCTATCTCTGCTGTTGCTTGCACTGTTGGTGCCGCTGTTGATGTCTGTCTAGGTCTAATGTCACGAGACTACTGAAACAGGTCCCTGCAGTTTGAACATGGATATGTCCACAATATTAAAGGCATATTCTACAATGCACAGTGGTGCCAACTGGTGATATCTTTAAATACTGATATTATCAATTCAATCCGGTCCCTTTGAATTATTCTGATACCAAATGGGTTAAATGTAAAATATTGAGTTTGACCTTACCCAATAGGTAAATTAAACCAATTTACATTTATATAGGTATTTTTTCCCATGTGAAAACGAGCCAGCACATCTGGCTGATTTATGGTTTTTAAAATATTTATACTGGAAATGTAGTTAATATGATAATTATCATTCAGCATTGCAATATAATGTTATCGTCTCATGCACTGCTTTGCATGCAAGGGACTTTGTGTAGGGCAGAGATTATGACATCCTGGTGAATTACACACTCCCTGTATAGGTTTTCCATGGAGGCTTCGTATTAGGTGGCTAACAAATAATTATATCACGTATTATCGTAAAACTGGATGAGGTTTAATCTTGGCCACCGTATTCCACGACTGGAGTTTGGCAAAGTGACTTCATGAGGCGAAGCCAAGTGAAGTCCGGAGCCAAAACTCCAGGAGTGGAATGCGGTGACCAAGATTAAAACGAATCAGATTTTGATTGTATCCTACCCTATCTCTTCGATTTTGGAATATTACGTGATAACAATGCTGTATGCCACTAGAGGCATATAAAAATCCGTATGCCAATCAGCGTGGCATACGGAAACCCAATGTTAGGCCTATGGGATTTTATATTAGGGCTAGGCTAAAAGATTGATACGCGGCTATGCTTACTTCGATAGCAACCACATTTGATATATATGACGGAGGAAACTATTAAAGTTTAGGGTCCGAGCTCGTATTTAATCGAGTTTGAATCACGTAGTAATCCACATTGCAAAGATGCATGAATTATTCAGCGATTCAAACGAGATGAGATCGAGCTCTGACCATAAACTTAAATAGGTTTCTGAATGTATCTCACCCTTCACATTGACTAATGGGTTAACCTTTGTGACATAATTACCCATTGAATTGTTAGTGTTTCTAAATACTCCATGGGCGTTGGATACGAGTTCCCAATGTTAAATCTATGGGAGAAAAAATACCAGTGTATAATACAAACATACACTCACACCAGACACATAAAACCATCATCTATCCCACATCTCCATACTCAATATCATCAGAGTCAGATATTCCCAGAAATAAGTCCGAGGAAGAAGCCACCTCTACATCAACTCTACATTAGCCTCTGATGACCAATGTGGGGAGACTGACGTCCCTGGGATTGGGGCTAGTTAGTCGGGGTGCTGGTGGCGTGAGGGTCGCCTGGAGGAGAGCCCCGTGGTCTCCAGGGTCCCGGCTCAGAGTGGCCCTGCCCGGCCCCTGACAAGATCCACGGGCGGGGCCGGCTGATTACCCGCCGCACGTCAGTCCCTGCACCGCCCGTCCGCCGTCCCGCCACCGACCCGCCACTGCCACCGTTAGGCCCAGTTTACACCTGGCCGATTTTGACCACCGATAATGGTATTTAGCATTGTTGACCTATTCGGTGTGATAATTATCATTTGTTGACCGCCACCGATTATTTGTACTGATAATGTCTCAAATAGAACCACATTCTGACTTTAATGCAAGGTGAATATAATCAGTGGCCTTTTTATGGACAGATGGAATCACCACAATAGGTCCAGTTTATACCTGCTGATTTTGATCGTGAAGATGAAGATGTGTCAATGACTTTCATCGATTATCGGTACCAATATTTTCTCAGGGAGCGCCACCAACCAACGCTAACCTTGATGATTTATCATCACTACATTTTCTGTTGGCAGGTGTAAATTGGGCCTTATCTAACCACAAAATGGTCAGTGCCTTATTATTGGCACTGATGTTTTTTTGGGGAGCACCACCCACCGAAACTACCCTTCCCGATATTTCATCAGTCGATTTTCCACAAGCAGCTGTAAACTGGGCCTTATCTGACAACAAACATGGTCAGTGGCCAATTATCAGCACCAATATTTTCTCGAGGAGCACCACTGACCAACGCTACCCATTCTCGATATTTCATGGTGAATCTTCCATCGGCAGGTGTAAACTAGGCCTTATCAGGGGGTCGTTGCTCCTGGAAAGCGTTGCTCCAGTAATATCGGATCGTATCGTGTAGTATCGCTATTTTCAAGTTGTATCGCTATATTTTAAAACACCGCATTTTCAGTGTCATAGATTACAGGTTCATTGGGGTTTTAATTGGATATAGATAGCGACATAGTTATGATGCGATCCGCAAAATATCTGGAGCAACACTTTCGACCTCGGATCGCTATTTTGCGATCCGCAAAACGTGGAGCAACGACCCCCTGACCACAAACATGGTCAGTGGCCAATTATCAGCACCAATATTTTCTTGGGGATTCCCACCGTCTGAGGCTAATCTTCCAGATAATTCCGTTGGCAGGTGTAAATTGGGCCTTATCTGACCACAAACATCATCAGTAGCCAATTATGGGCACCTATATTTTCTTGGGGAGCGCTACCAACCAACATTACCCTTCCCAATATTTCATCGGTAAATCTTTTCCGTCGGCAGGTGTAAACTTGGCCTTCTCTGACCACAATCATGGTCAGTGGCCAATTATGGGCACAGATATTTTCTCGGGAAGCACAACTGACCGATGTTACCCTCCCCGATATTACATCGGTACATTTTCTGTCGGCATGTGTAAACTTTGCCTTATCTGACCACAAAATGGTCAGTGGCCAATTATCGACACTAATATTTTCTTGGGGAGCACCAATAACTGACACAACCCTTCCCGATATTTCATCGGCCCAATTTCCATCAGTAGGTGTAAACTGGGCTTTATAGGCCTATTTCCATTGGCTGACGAAAAGGGTGTAGATTATTTGAGTTACCCAGAAAGTCTGTAGGTGCCACTCACTGTGCATCTCTATAGAAGGATAGTAGATTTCACTCAGTGACCAACCTTTCAATCAGTGGTGAGCGGTGCCACATTGCATAATCTAAGCAGAAAAAAGTCATGGGTCATTTCACGAGCTGGGTCGTTAATCCATTGACTGATTTTGAGTCAACATTGCAAAAAATCCGTCGGTGGTTCCTGACTGAAGATCGGTGACGGGAAATCGGCCAATGGAAACTGGCCTTATCTGACCTCAAGCATGGTTGGTGGCGGAATGAGACTGCCGACCGGACTTACACACCCCGTCGCGGGGCCAGGGCCGGTCCCTCATATCCCCATTGGTCCTCTATTGGACATCGGGAAAGTGCAGATATCAATTTTCGACTTCTCTGCCTGGCTGTCTGTTTGGTTCGCTGTCCCGCCGCTAGGGTGTTTATAATCAGGCTTCACGCGAGGTCATTTGAGTCACCGGTCGTCATGGAAACGGGAAACTATGGGCGACAGCTGTTTCCTACCATATATACCCCACAGCGATTACACTAGCGAGGTCTAGTTATATATTCAAACCCCCGTCACTAGCCCGACCCCCACCCACGGCCCTCCTAAAGGCATATCGGGCAATTTGTCTTGAAAATGCTTTTATGCTCTATATACGTTGCCTAAAGTCCTGTCTCCACTGTGCGATCCAAGGTACATAGGTACGTCCAGTCTGAGACTGGAGGTACCTTCAGGATCGTAACGCGGCAAAACGCACAGTGGAGACAGCAAGTTTCCCTCCAGTCTGAGACTGGGCGTACCAGTACACCCAGTCTCAGACTGGGCCAACATCATGTACTACGGATCGCAAGCTTTTTGAATATCAAACATGTTTGATATTTGGTACGCCCAGACTCAGACTAGGCGTACCCTATGTACCTAAAATCGCAAGCGCTCCAGTCGCAAGCGGGGTAGTCTCCACACAGAATCGATGTTACCTTGCGATCCGAGGTACATGCGGTACGCCAAGCCGGTACCTCCAGTCTGAGACTGGAGGTACCGGACAGTTGAGAAAGGCCTTTAAGGTTTGAGGGGGTCATAAGTGTACTGGAAAAAAAACTATCCCATCACTATCTGCGTGATTTTCACTGTGATCGCGGGAAAGGAGCAGGGTGCCAGTGTCTTAGTGTCTTAAATGGGATTCACACGATGGGATTCATGTACCTCACAGAGTATTTGACTCAGACAAATCCTGCTGAGATTCTGTACTCGAACACAATCTCTTCAACTGAATTGTAGGCTTCCATTTCCCTGAGACACGTTTTTCCCCTGCAATGGTTGGAGACATTTACCACTATAAAAAGAGCAGAATCTCATGAGAGTCTGAACCCCTCCGTGTGAATTCCACTCTAGAGGAGTGACCAGCTCACCATACATAATCACGAAAGACCAAAATACCTCATTGATCCACTAGTGCTTGACTCACTAGTGCTGACACAGGCATTTGCATATATGGCAAGTTGACTGGGTGCAAGTGGGTTACAGAAACGATCCATAGACTTAATGTAACCCAAACCTTTTAAGTGTTATTCATATATGATTATTACACGCTCATTCATCAATGATGAACATACTACTTGCTCCTAGTTAGATATTCAAACCCCCAACCGGATCCCACCCACTCCGTTCCTAAAGGCACATCGACGATTTGTCTTGAAAATTAAAACCCATGTCAATTTCCTGGAAATTGAATATGATGATCTCCAAGTGTTGTAGAACATATATATAACTTAACAATCACTGTTTGTTTTTGATTTAGAGATTAATATTATGATTATATTACAATAGAATATATAGAAATTCTAATAGGTTGATTTTCACATAGTGAAACCAATGTCATTTTCTCTAAACCTTCTCGGAATACACTAAATGTGTAGAACTACAAATCTAGATTACAATATTTATAGATCACCATCTTTGTTTTTTGAGAGGATTAAAGAAATCTTTTTCAGTACATTTCCTATGTAAATCAGTCAAATGTAAATTGGTATAATTTACCTATTGGGTAAGGTTAAACTCGATAATATGTTTTAAATCATTCATTTGGTATTAGAATAAATCAGAGGAACTGGTTGGAATTGACAATTGTCCGTGTTTGAAAATCACTAGGTAAACGTGGGTCAGTATCTAAAAAAATCACCAGGTGGCACCACTGTGAATTGTAGGATATGCCTTTAATCCCCCCACTGCAGCACATGGCTTCACGATGGCTTCCATCTCCTCGACCCACGTTTATGGCTTCCTCTTCATTCGCCCGTGGCCTTTTGACTATGCAAACACATGCTCCACGCTCCCATTCGTTCTAGTTGTCCACAAGCTTGTTTTCTCCACAAAGCAGGGATAGAAGGATGTATAGAGGAGAGTGTTACTTGGGAATTCGCCCCGAAACGAGGTCGGCCCATACTTTAGAGAACTCATCCCGTTTTGAAGAATTCGCTCCGGAAAATCCTTTAATATTCTCATTTCAGATTGTGCTCAAATATCCTTCTATAGTATATACAGGATACGGGGACTGAAGCCTGTATCTCAGCGAGGAGGAGTGGGGTAGGTGGAGGGGTAGGCATAGTATACAGGGACTGAGTCCTGTTGAGGTGGGGTGGGGTAGGTGGAGAGGTAGGTATAGGATACAGGGACTGAGTCCTTGTGAGGAGGGGTGGGATAGGTGGAGGGGTGGGTATAGGATACAGGGACTTAAGCCTGTATCTCAGCGAGGAGAGGTGGGGTAGGAGGAGGGGTAGGTATAGGATACAGGGACTTAAGCCTGTATCTCAGCGAGGAGAGGTGGGGTAGGAGGAGGGGTAGGTATAGGATACAGGGACTGAAGCCTGTATCTCAGCGAGGAGAGGTGGGGTAGGAGGAGGGGTAGGTATAGGATACAGGGACTGAAGCCTGTATCTCAGCGAGGAGAGGTGGGGTAGGAGGAGGGGTAGGTATAGGATACAGGGACTGAAGCCTGTATCTCAGCGAGGAGAGGTGGGGTAGGAGGAGAGGTAGGTATAGGATACAGGGACTTAAGCCTGTATAACGGTGATGAGGGATTGGGTAGGTGGAGGGATAGGCATAGGACACACGAACAATAGCCAGTATTCTCTATGTTAAGTCTATGGGGAATAGATATCAGGGGTGAGATAGAGGAACAAAAGCGGTGAGGTAGAGGAACAAAAGCCAGTATACATACTGTGGTAAAATGGGAGTGGGGGGTGGGGAGCGAGTGTGTGTGGAGGGGGAGTATGGGGAGTGAGGGAGGTGGGAGGGGGGGCCCTCTTTTGTTCCGACAGGACGCCTGGGTACATACGGGTCCCCCGCGTTGACCACTTCCGCCCAGACGCTGCTCGCCCCGAGCGCCATGTTATTATGGGATGTGTGGCATAGTTCCGGTGAGATTGACGAGAACTGACGAGAACTGACGAGAACTGACGGGGGCGCCCCCAGCGGAGGGACCAGGAGTCAAACAGTTAGCCGCCCGGAGGAACTACTTTCAGACCTATCACAACACCTGATGAGTCGTGTTCCTGCGCCGCGGGAAGTAGATCCCCAGTGGTCGGGTGTATTTCTCCGCTTCCTGCCCAAAACTATAGACCCTATTGAGGTATCCCATAATTCAGTCTGTTTACAGGATCCGGTGTTAGATGGTTGCCGTCGTTGTATGGTGACCCCTGACACAATTATTGCAGTTTAGCGTGTGTTTTTTTTAATCTTCAAATTGGAAACCCGATGGCAAAAATGGAAATTTCAGTTATTTTTACATATACTTTTTAAATTAAATTCGGTTTCTCCAGTTAGAAATCAGAAAATGATTGTTCAACGGAAGACAGGCGGCTAAGGTGCGGCCAGCCAGTCGGGAGTGGATCCTTTGCTTACCCAGGGCGATATTAGGGAGTTTAGTAACCTCTGGAGGGTCTATGCTTCCCGCCAAAAAGCAAAAAAGTCGTCTGCTTTATAAATACTGCTATCGAGCGGTTTTATTATCACAGACAGGCTTATCAGGACATGTCATCTTAACGTCAGGGAAGACCTAGTTCAGGACACATGATGAAATTTGACACAATCGATTGGATTGTGATATTGTATCGACTCACTATTCAATCTAGAAACATGACTCGTCTAGGCAGTTGGATTTCTCTTTGATGCTTGGTGGCTGACCTATATTGGTAATATTTGAATCTATGATGCTCTGAGTGTAAATGATTAGGCCACTCGGAAAAAAAATTGTTTCTCATCACCGCGCACACCAGCAAAAACGTTTTAAGAAGATTTATATAAGATTTTATAAAGATTTTATAGGATAAGCCTCGATAGAAATTATGGAAGGTATGTGTATTTGGTATCAAATCAAAGCTCCTGGTGTCAGGGATACATTCAACGTGGTATTATGTGTTTCTAGGTATTCCCAAACCGTGGTATTCATATTTCCCTTTATACTGCCTACACAACCAATAGTTCTGTTTTGCCACCTATTGTGATCAGAACAATTTTGAAAACTGAAAACTCAATAGTCAAGTTTTGACAATTTGTATTCATTTTCATATCACAAACAGTAAAATGAGTGAGATATTTGGAGTTTAGAGTGAGGGTACAAGATAGGACCTAAATAAGTATGTCTAAACCCATTTTATGACGATTCAAATCCAAGGAACAGATGTAATTCAGCCACACTCACTATGTCTCACCCCTGTCACTGACTAATTGACTAACGTTTGTTATCTTAGCCTGGAATAAACTTCCATAGGCTAAGCATTACGAACTCGTTCTTAACAGGCTTGCGAGAACGGTAACTCGTTCTCTAGAGATGAATATTTCCAGGCTAAGATAAAATCAGAAACATATTCGAGTTTGGTCTGAGACCCTGTTCGTCATCGAGTTTGGAGTGCATAAGAATATTCACTCGGCTATCGCCTCGTTCATATTACTGCGCACTCCAAACTCGATGGCGAACGAGGACACAGACCAAACATCTCCCATTGAGTATTCATTTCAATACTCCATGGCCGTTGAGTACGAGTTCCCAATTCTACATTTAGGGGTGAAAATACCAGGGGTGAGAATATTTGTTGTAGAATATGTTATAACGAGGTTTTACTCCAAAGTATCGGTAGGCCTACAAGTAGCGCCTATTGACCTATCACCAGGATATATGATATATGCCTGCACCCTGCCCGATAAACACTCCCTTACCTCATTACCAGCTGATTTAAGAATCCTCGCCGAGGGCAATAAACAATATCCAAGCGACGCAAATAACAACGGCTCTGGACGAACTGCAGAACATCTCGTGTGGGGACTAGATGTATTCTTAGTTCCACCCATATATCAAATCACTATGCTCCCTTAAGCCTGGCTTCCATTGGCCGACTATTTGGCACCGATCTGTAGTCGGGACCGATAGATTCAGGCCCGGCGTCCACCTACTACGATAGAATCGTAGACCTCCCGATATGGCCCGATACAAAATGTCAAAATCGGTGCCATATCGGGAAGCTGCAAAATCGTAGACATATGTCTAGACAAGCCAATCCACCACGCATTGTGTTGGGTTTTTATCGGTGTCTAATTGCAGGAACGTGGTCAACTGCCCCGATATCAGGTGACCTTCCGACGCCGGACGCCGGACCTTATTTGGTATTGCGACGCTAAATCGGTCCATGAAAACGGGACCTGCAAGACCGATTATTCTGTATAGATCTGCAGTCAGCAACCACGGATAGATATTTTTGTTTTTTTCAGCCGTTGAGAAAATCCGTTGGTGGTGGCATTTTTACATACTCCATGTCGAATTAATCGGCGAACATTCTCTAAAACTCTCGTTTCCATTCACCGATCTGACATTACTAAAACAAACAAAAATTGTTCGGTGGATCCCAACCACGGATATCATAGAGGAAAAACCTATGAAAGTTTATGGTCAGAGCTCCTATCCCATCGAGTTTGAATCGCATAGTAATTCACAAGGTGAAGCCGCAAGAATTACGTAGTGGTTCAAACGAGATGAGATAGAGCATTAACCCTAAACTTGAATGGATTTCTGAATTCATCTCACCCTTCACATTGACTTAGGTGCTAACATTTGTGACATAATCCCCCATTGAATATTTTTCTTTAATATCCCATGGGCGTTGGATACGAATTCCTAAAGTTAAGTCTTTAGAGAAAAAAAACCAGGGGCGAGATAAAGATGCAGAATAATCGGCCAATGGAAACGAGCTTTAAAGGGAACTCAATCAATCATTGCTGCTTTCACCAGCCAATGGAAAATGCTCATATATCTACATACATCATGATGGCCCCTTATTATGTATGTATACACCTGCTGCCTTGTATGATTGTATGTTAGCTAATTCTATCTAGGACTTTGCTGTCATTGCTTATGTTGCTGCTCTCCTATGTTCTCATACAAAGGATCTGTATGGATGTAATTATAGCCTCGCGCTCCCTACACATTCTTTGTATGTGTCGCTGCTCCTTTGTGGATCTGCTTTATGGTCGTGTTTCATTCTCCCTCTGTTTATGACATAATACAGCTGTATTATTCTCATATTTCTCTTTACAAGTCTTATTAACCCTTTCTCTGCAGCACCCAGTTCCCCTGCTCAGCATTACACAGCAGGCATTGCCTGCATAAACGACCCTGCTACGGCAGGCACCTTTTTTGGAAATAGCAATGTCACATAATGTGTCATGTGATTTGTGTAATATACCTTGATACCTGATGATATTTTGTTATATCAAATCAGAGGTCAATGTGGCTCTTATACTTTGTTAAAATATCGTTTAATCCAAAAAAATATATTGTTCTATTCATTGAGTTTTGTACATAAATATCAATTATGCCTATTAGATGGCTGGAGGCATCTTCCTGCCGTAGCCAGGGAAATGCCTGGAGGCATCATGCTGCCATAGCCAGGGGAATGCCTGGAGGCATCATGCTGCCATAGCCATGGGAATGTCTGGAGGCATCATGCTGCCATAGCCAGGGGAATGCCTGGAGGCATCATGCTGCCATAGCTTGGGGAATGCCTGGAGGCATCATGCTGCCATAGCTTGGGGAATGCCTGGAGGCATCGTGCTGCTATAGCCGGGGGAATGCCTCGAGGCATCATGCTTCCATAGCCAGGGGAATGCCTGGAGGCATCATGCTGCCATAGCCAGGGGAATGCCTGGAGGCATCATGCTGCCATAGCCAGGGGAATGCCTGGAGGCATCATGCTGCCATAGCCAGGGGCATGCCTGGAAGCATCATGCTGCCATAGCAAGGGGAATGCCTGGAGGCATCATGCTGCCATAGCCAGGGAAATGCCTGGAGGCATCATGCTGCCATAGCTAGGGGAATGCCTGTAGGCATCATGCTGCCATAGCCAGGGGAATGCCTGGAGGCATCATGCTGCTATAGCAAGGGGAATGCCTGGAGGCATCATGCTGCTATAGCAAGGGGAATGCCTGGAGGCATCATGCTGCCATAGCCAGGGGAATGCCTGGAGGCATCATGCTGCTATAGCAAGGGGAATGCCTGGAGGCATCATGCTGCCATAGCTTGGGGAATGCCTGGAGGCATCATGCTGCCATAGACAGGAGAATGCCTGGAGGCATCATGCTGCCATAGCCAGGGGAATGCCTGGAGGCATCATGCTCGGTGTAGATTTTCTGTGTTCTCCTAATAGCCTATTTCCATTTTGTGTCAGCAGTGCTAAAGTCCGTCAGTGGTTCCTGACTTAATACCGGTGGTAGCCAATGAAGTCGTATATCCGACGCAACAAGGATGAACTGCATCGAGATCAATATCCACTGAATATACGTCATGAGTTTTGGTTGCAGAGTAATCTCACGAGGCAAAGACGAGTGAGATTAAATAGCAAACCAAAGTCAGATAATAAGTGGCATATTTTCAGTTGCTATGGATCTAGTGCGGTTCCGATTTTATCTCTTCCCTCACATTGGCTAGCATTTGTGACATAATCCCCCATCGGGTATTTTCTTAACAACAATACTCCATGAGCGTTGAGTATGTTTCCCATTGATAAGGCCTGGCGTCCACCTACTACGATATGGCTCCGATTTGGTCTACGATGCACCTTCCGATAAAAAAAAATCAAAATCGCGTCGGAAGGTTACCTGATATCGGGGCAGTTGACCACGTTTCTGCGATTAGACACCGATAAAAAATCCCATACAATGCATGGTGGAATGGTATGTCTAGACATATGTCTACGATTTTACACCTTCCCGATATGTCTCCGATATTTGCTTTTTGTATCGGTGCCAAATCGGTAGGTCAAAATTTTCTATCGTAGTTCGTGGACGCCAGGCCTGAGTCTATGGGGAAAAATACCATTGAGAGTGAAAGTAAGGTAAATACAGTTCAAAAGCTAAGCCTGGATCCCGTAGTCCCACACGCCACCACAGCGCCCCCTATAACCCCCCTGAATCACAGACCCACTGCGCATGCTCACAGCTCACCACGCCGCCTGGTGGGCGATCTGCTTACACCTAGGGGCTGTCATATTCCGGTCACCCTGGATGGAGCTGATGTGGTTATGGAACACCCCCCACTGCCCCCACACTAGGCCTTAATGAGATAACACAGTCGTTACCAGGTGACAAGTCCACCCTGGAGCAGCAGGGAGGCAGTGCTCCAGTTGGCAGCCTCCAATGTGTGGCGAGGGAGGGGGGAGGGACGGGGAGGGGTGGTGGCCCCTGCCAACACAGGTATAGGGTTGACAACGGGCGCTGGGCCTCTGTGGTGTGCCCAGGTGAGGCGCCTACTGTGTTGGGAAGTCCTGGTTTTACGCAGGTCCCAAAGGCAATGCGTAGTTTGCGTGCGTGGCTTGGGATGGAGGAAGGGGGAAGGGGGTGGAGAGTGCTGGGGATGTTTGTGTATCTTTACTCCCATTGCAGGATTGCAGGACGTTAGGGCCCACCATCCAAAAGTTTGGAAGTTAGGGCCCATCCAAGCTAACAGATCAACGGCATTGAACCTTATCCATCTGAGACCGGTGATGAGAAAGCCTCGGCCATGCCTCAATGGCACCAAAACTCCGTAGTCACACCTATGGCGCCAGGAGCGAGAAATAGCATAAATAGACGTGAGGGCCCACCTTATTTTACAGAATTGGTTAATGTCTGTTTGCTTCTTAGTGCTAAAAACGTAATAGACATGATTTTCGCAAATTTTGTGAAATATAATTAATGATTTAACATATATGCATATTTCAATGATATATATTGATGTTAATATATGTGAGCCCAAACGTCCCAATGAGTTGGCCCAATGGTCCCGCATTTCGGATGGTGGGCCTTAACATCTATATACCGCAGGCAGAGCTCCAGTAGCCAGCCTCCATTGTGTGGAGAGGGAGGGGGGAGGGAGGGTGCGTGGTGCTGACCCCTGCCAACACAGGTATAGGGTTGACAACGGGCGCCGGGCTTCTGTGATGTGCCCAGGTAAGGCGCCTACTGTGTCGGGAAGTCCTGGTTTTACGCAGGTCCCGAAGGCAATGCGTAGTTTGCGTGTGTGGTTTGGGATGGAGGAAGGGGGATGGGGGTGAGAGTGCTGGGGATGTGTGTGTATCTTTGCTCCTATTGCAGGATTGCAAGACGTTAGGGCCCACCATCCAAAAGTTTGGAAGTTAGGGCCCATCCGAGCTAACAGATCAACCGCATTGAACCTTACCCATCTGAGACCGGTGATGAGAAAGCCTCGGCCGTGCCTCGGTGGCACCGCAACTCCATAGTCACACCTGTAGGGCCAGGAGCGAGAAATAGCATAAATAGACGTTAGGGCCCACCTTCTTTTGTAGATTTGGTTAATGTCTGTTTGCTCCTAAGTGCTAAAAACGTAATAGACATGATTTTCGCAATTGTTGTGAAATATAATTAATGATTTAACATATATGTATATTTCAATGATATATATTGATGTTATCATATGTGAGCCCTAACGTCCCAATGAGTTGGCCCTAAGGTCCCGCCTTTCGGATGGTGGGCCTTAACATCTATATACCACAGGCAGAGCTCCAGTTGCCAGCCTCCATTGTGTGGAAAGTGAGGGGGGAGGGAGGGGTGCGAGGTGCTGGCCCCTGCCAACACAGGTATAGGGTTGACAACGGGCGCCGAGCTTCTGTGATGTGCCCAGGTAAGGCGCCTACTGTGTCGGGAAGTCCTGGTTTTACGCAGGTCCCGAAGGCAATGCGTAGTTTGCATGCGTGGCTTGGGATGGAGGAAGGGGGATGGGGTGAGAGTGCTGGGGATGTGTGTGTATCTTTATTCCTATTGCAGGATTGCAGTGTCACAAGGCAACATGCATAGTTGCTATGAAACTGGCGGGAAACCAGTGGGACGAAAGCATATCAATAGGCCTTTTCCCACAGGCTGGTGTCGCACCTTATATGCTTAGTTACGCCATGTCTGAAGCCAAACATACCCCTGGCAACGTATACTTTAGCATTGGATCACTGAGTGTATAAGTGTAATACATTTATGATACCCATACACATTATTTCCATAGAAATAAAAGCGATTGCATCGTATTCTATGGTATTCCAGCTCCAATTTGATGTGTCATACATGCATATCACCTCAATGATAATTTAGATATACCTTAGATAACACAGGGATACCAAAACTGGATATACACTAAAACATTGGCATGCCTAGCTATAATATGCTTATCTTTTTCCAAGTTGAAACCAAGATAATTATCATCTATAATGTTTAGATAGCACAGACTCACTGATACAATACCCTAGTTTGCTCCAACAATTTAATCTGTCCAAAAACAAACTCCTGAAATCACACCCACCGTTCACACTTTAGCTGTGAATGCTGTATATCTCTATGTGCAACTGCCTGGACTCGCGGAGTTTGTCCGAGTGGCCCCGTAACTAGACAGTGGGCCGTTAGGCGGCGCTGAACGGCAACACCTGTATTGTAGTTACTTGATAAGGGTGGCCATCGCTTCTTGGGCCAATTCCTCGGGAAGTAATTTCTTTGAGCCTTACCTCGTAACCCGAACTTTCTTTGACAAGAACATAGTTTCCCCCTATTATTAACCTGGGCAAATCAGTTATATGCTTAATAATCCATGCTCAGTATATAGTAAACGATTCCGATTTGACAGTGGTAAGAATATATGATGTATTGACCAGTTTGATGTACACAACTGACCTGTATGAAAGGAGCGTTCTGATTGGCTGTTTAAAAGTGTCACTTACCATAATGTGACCCGCCGTAAATATTTAAAGATATGCGTACCTGCAAAAGATAAAAAGAGGACATTAAAAATCAAATCGACTGGAAAAATTATACAGGAAATGACGCAATATTTCTATGAGAAGGAATCAATGCCAAAAAATAGATTTTTAATCAATATAATTTTATAATACGAAAATAACGCAGTAACTGCAAGCGCATATTGGCTAGTTTCTTTCACAGATACTTGGGGGGGGGGGGGGCATGAGGCAGCCTGACAAGGGTCTGTTGGAGTCTAGTGGCAAAGGAAGGGAATTCCATAACCGGAACCAGTATGGCGGCGAAAATGACGTCACATGTTTACGTACAAAAAGATATATTGAGATCACAAGTAATGGAAATTGCATACTGTCCCTAAACAGATTGTAACAAATCCAATGCGGAAACGAAGTGTCCTAACACTGCCATTCCTTTTCAATGTGTTGCCAACACTGAAAGTCAATCCCTGAGCAATATGTTGTTATTAATTGTCAAATGTGTGCGCCCCCAATTATCGCTGAAACACATCAGCCATCTAAGTTTATATTTATAAGTAGATTTAACACATAATCAAATACCACAGCTGTAGAAGCTATGGCTACCCTTTGCCATGAGTTTATAATGTTAGAACACCAGGGACCTGTTTCACTAGTTTCGTGACATGTCTAGATGGCGTGTCCGGTTTGTCTGGTTTCCTAAGCACTATACATTAGACTTCGTTTTGTCCGTTCTTGCTTGCACTGTTGGTGCCACTTTTGTCACGAAACTAGTGAAACAGGTCCATGATGTGTAGATTTGTCTAATTCTTATGTTTGGGGTCTGTCTTTTCCAAAGGGCAGTTACTTGTATTGTCACGAAACTAGACAACCCCAATGTCTGTATGGTGTCACAGATATGTCACGAAACTAGTGAAACCGGTCCATGATGTGTAGATCTGTCTTAAAGCAGCTACTTGTGTTGTCACGAAATTAGACAACCCCAATGTCCGTATGGTGTCACAGACATGTCACGAAACTAGTGAAATAGGTCCCAGAACTAATGGCACATCACAGTGGGCGATAATGCCACATAACAGTACATTGACCCAGATGGCAGTGAGTGTTCATTAGTGCATTGTGGATCTCTGTTTATTTTTGCCCCCTGCACAGTTGAGTAACAAAATGTCGCCATTTGTAGCAGATCCCTCGTATCCTGATGTTTAAAATATAGCAGCCAGTCGGTGGATGGCATGTTTATCCTCATTATCTCTTGCTCTAGTTCCTAACCTATAGCTGCATGATGGCAGGGCACTCTAAGAATGGCACTGAGTTGTTAGTGTCAGGAGTGCATGTCAATGGCATGTGCGGCAGATCTGAATGAGATTGGTTATCCCCTATTGGCTGTTGGCTCAACAGCCAATCACAGTGCAGAGCACACAAGCCAAACCTGCAGCAAGCTGCCCCCTGTGGATTAAAGAAGGAACCAACTAGTTTTGGTCAAGGTCGTCATTCTCCACGAGTTTGCTGCGCTGTGATATGAACGAGGCAACAGCCGAGTTAACACATGTAGCATTCAAACGAGTTGGAGAACAACAACTTTGAGCAAAACAAATTGTTTTCTGCATTTATCCCACCCCTATACATACTAAAAGAATGGACAACACACAGGATATAGACCATGGAGAACAGACTGTTATACTCGAAGGGGTATGGAGAACGAGTTCCCAATGTTAACCCAATGGGGCAAAAATACAAGGGGTGAGATAATCTCCAATATCCTCGCTCACACTCGGATATTACTATGTATCAACTACGTAGAGGATACACCCACTAGTATCAGAATCCAGTCGATAGTATGAAGAAACCAAACAAGAGTTAGTTGTGTTGTTGATTATCTCACGACGGCAAGATCGCGTATTATTGGGTGAGGCGAAGCCGAGAGCAGTAATACGTGATCTTGCTGGAGTGCGATGAACAATAACACGACTAACTCGAGTTTGGTTTAGAATTTATCCTACCCCGCCTGTCTAAATTACTTCTAAATTAACAAATGACGTCATTTGTCAAGTGTATCCCACTAGAGCAATATTTTTCATTTTTCTGAACTCCAGACCGAATACCGTGACCTAATGTTAAGCCTATGGAGTTTTTTATTAGGGGTAGGATAATACTATGTATCAACTACGTGGAGGATACACCCACTAGTATCAGAAACCAGTCGATAGTGTGTATATATCAAGCATCGTCCTGTTCGGTGGAGAAACCTTCCCTGATAATATCTGGCTGAAAGCTCCTCCAGTTGTCAATAACATTAATCTTTTTTTGACTCACAATTGTACCTTGTGCTTCTGTATCTCAGTTCTGACTCCCTTATTCTTAATGTCAGTCCTTCTCATACCATGTCTATGTGATGTGGGAAGTAAAAGAACTCTCACCTCGGTAAATGTGTAGGGGTGAGATTTCTACCTGAATTCATCACAGATTATAAACTCTGCAGTCTGTCAATATAACTGTCATCTGTGGCTCATAATGGTACCACGCACTTCTATGTCTGAGTTCTGACTCCTTTAATCTCAAGGTCTATACTCCAGCTAGCCTGGGCCTCTAGACTTTACACTTTCATAATGCACTGTGGCAGCCTCACCCTTGATATGGCATCATGCCAGTATTATTAGGAAACGTCCTTACTGTGGATGAAACGGTTCCTGTTCGAGGTCAGTCTTTGATTTCATACTGCCTGACGCCATAGGCGGAAGGCAGTATGAAATCAAAGACTGACCGAGAACTAGAATCGTTTCGCCCACAGTGAGGACGTTTGCTTATTATTATATACCTTAAATCTATGAAAAAACGTTATTTTGATGACTTATTAAGTCACACTCACAGCGGGCACGAACATTATTATTACTGCACCCCTAGCAGCGGGCAGTATTTCATAGACATTCGCACACAGGTATATAATAATATGAGAAAACGTGGTTACTGAGCCCGTACGGGTGGCCGTTCGAGGTCATTTGATGATGCCGATGGGAGGGGCGGTGGTGGGGCCCTCAATGTCTATACGACAGATAGCCTATGATAAATGGGCGCCGCCATGACACCCCCCGAGTAGGTGTTCTTCACTAATGGAGGTGAAAAAGTAGGTGTTCTTCACTAATGGAGGTGGAAAAGAAGTGAGTGATAATTGGGAAGTGTCACAACTCTAGCCTTGCTGACATATTTATATAAAGTGTTCCATGTGGAAAATATCATGTCTTGGGTTTAATTATTATGTCGTCCTGCTTTGGGATAGGTGTAGAGAGTCAACAGAACCATGGTAAAACATTGAAAGGCAGTTGAATTTTGTAAGAACAAAGAGCCAGAATACAGGTTTTGTCCCCCAACCACCGAGTGACTACTTTGTGAACTAACAATGGCTCTGTCCCCTATAGTTTCAACTTCTTAAAGGCTTATTAAGGCTACAGAAGCGTGGTGTTTGAAAATAAAATCTATTAAAAACATTTATAAAAACAATTAAGGCTGGGTTTATTATATGTATTTAATGAAAAGATAATAAATAAGATTTTAGAACAATTTTATGATAAAAATTGATAATATAGCATTGGATTTTCCATATATATCAAGGACTTAATGACTAATGGCAAATAAAATAAGCTAACAGTAGTGTCCCCAAGTGGCAGAAAAAAAGTGGTGTAAATACAACAGAATCAGGCGTACATATGACGTATATATGACCGCAACATGGACGCTTATATACGCCTACAGATGAGGCATATACACACGGGAATAGGACGACCTTGTATACGCAATAGCATACCTATATATGCTGGGTGCATTCATATGTAAAATCGAGGTTTTCATGCAGTGCAGGTACCCCCTTTTGGGACACCTCGCTTAAGGGAACACCTCGCTAAAGGGTGTCCCCTTAAGCAAGCGGGGTAATACTGTATATAGTAATACTTCCCATACAGCAGTGCGTCCGTGTTACCTTTGAAACAACATTGCACCTTCACTTTTGACACAGCAATGTGCCTGTCTCACCTTTGATGCCACACATAACACAGTGACACAAATAACACAGCAATAGTCCAGTCTCACCTGTGATCCTGCACCATGCCAGTCTCACCTTTGATACTATATTGTGCCTGTCTCACCTTTGATACGGTGCTAGGCTGGCTTCACCTTTGATGCAGCACTGTGCAGGTCTCACCTTTGATGCCGCACTCGGCCTGTCTCACCTTTGATACGCCGGCGTCTAATAAACGACACGGACGCTCGGTCACCAGATGCCTATCGCTGGTTCCCCGTTCGTTTCCATTAGTTGCCGTCCAGCGTCGCCCGATAGGGGGAGCCACAAGGGGGAGGGGGAGGGGGAGCGGCTTCCTCTACCTACATTGTCCGTTCAGAGACCTTATCGGATCGCTCGCCACTCTGCTCCTAATATCGCTCAAGGGCGTCGGCCATACCGGAAGTGGCCCCGGTACATGAGACGCGCGGCGCGGGGAGTGATGGGAAAGGTCGTCCGCTGGTGCCCCTGATGAGTCCTGGTGTACATACTACACGCTGGTATGAGGCCTTTATCTCACCCCGGGTACCAGTTTAGCCAGAGGAATAACGTTAGCGAAAAGTACTCAACGATCACCCTCGTAAAGTGACAATACTACGCCACGGTCATGGCGGAGTGAATATGAGATGATGTCATACGCTATTAACCAACTAGATTTGCGAAGTAATTTGAATTATTCTGATATTGTGATTCTATTTGATGTCAGCGCAAAGGGGTGAGATAGATCCAGAATTGCACTCGAATTGTAAGATACATAATACTCCACGTGTTTGGAGGAAAGGTAATTGTCACTCGGCTTTGCCTCGATGACAAATGTGGTGCATCCAAACTGGTGGAGTATTGTTTCTTAATACTGTTCTCGATCCAGTTCTCCACCTGGTATAAGGGCTGTATGCAACACATGAGGTGCCTCCCACTCAAGAAAGTAATCCCAGAGACTATGTCTGATTTAACATTGCAATATACACAAGTAGAACATAAAAATACTTCCCGAATCGCTAAGAATCTAGGATATCTGAAAAACTGGCAGATGGGACAGAATCTGTCCCAAACTGGCCGGTTGGTGCAGAGATACAAGCGGCCGCAGAAGGTAGAGTGCAGGATCTCTGCTAGACGAGTGGTATGAGGGCTGTATATTTCTAAAGGAAGTAAAGCACATAGCACAGGATCTCTGCTAGGAGAGTGGTATAAGAGCTGTATTTTTTATAGGAAGTAGAGTGCAAGATCTCTGCTAGAAGAGTGGTATAAGGGCTGTATTTTTTTTACAGAAAGTAGAGCACAGGTTCTCTGCTAGGAGAGTAGTATAAGGGCTGTATTTTTTACAGGAAGTAGAGCGCAGGATCTCTGCTAGGAGAGTGGTTTAAGGGCTGTATTTTTTATAGGAAGTAGAGCACAGGATCTCTGCTAGGAGAGTGGTATAAGGGCTCTATGTTTTGCAGGAAGTAGAGTGCAGGATCTCTGCTAGGAGAGTGTTATAAGGGCTGTATTTTTTATAGGAAGTAGAGCACAGGATCTCTGCTAGGAGAGTGGTTTAAGGGCTGTATTTTTTACAGGAAGTAGAGCACAGGATCTCTGCTAGGAGAGTGGTTTAAGGGCTGTCTTTTTTACAGGAAGTAGAGCGTAGGATCTCTGCTAGGAGAGTGGTTTAAGGACTGTACTTTTTTACAGGAAGTAGAGTGCAGGATCTCTGCTAGGAGAGTGGTATAAGGGCTGTAATTTTTAACAGAAAGTAGACACAGGATCTCTGCTAGGAGAGTGGTTTAAGGGCTGTATTATTTGCAGGAAGTAGAGCACAGGATCTCTGCTAGGAGAGTGGTTTAAGGGCTGTCTTTTTTACAGGAAGTAGAGCGTAGGATCTCTGCTAGGAGAGTGGTATAAGGGCTGTATTTTTTTTGCAGGAAGTAGAGCGTAGGATCTCTGCTAGGAGAGTGGTTTCAGGGCTGTATTTCTTACAGAAAGTAGAGCACAGGATCTCTGCTAGGAGAGTGGTTTAAGGGCTGTCTTTTTATAGGAAGTAGAGCACACGATCTCTGCTAGGAGAGTGGTTTAAGGGCTGTATTTTTTATAGGAAGTAGAGTGCAGGATCTCTGCTAGGAGAGTGGTTTAAGGGCTGTCTTTTTTTACAGGAAGTAGAGCGCAGGATCTCTGCTAGGAGAGTGGTATAAGGGCCGTATTCTTTACGTGAAGTAGAGCACAGGATCTCTGCTAGGAGAGTGGTTTAAGGGCTGTATTTTTTATAGGAAGTAGAGCGTAGGATCTCTGCTAGGAGAGTGGTTTCAGGGCTGTATTTCTTACAGGAAGTAGAGCACACGATCTCTGCTCGGAGAGCGGTATAAGAAGTAGAGCGCAGGATCTCTGCTCGGAGAGTGGTTTACGGGTTGTATTTTTTACAGCCCCATCTAGTGGTGACATAAGCGCCGGTGGGGTGGGGGGGGGGGCTTGATGTTGGGGGCGGGGGGAGGGGGGCGCTGGGCAGCAGCCTATCACCGCAACTACATCATCCGATTGCCTGGTGGGCTCCTCTTCGGGAAAATTGGATTATTGACGAAAATGAGCGCTCCCCAAGGACTGGAGGGCGGGGACAAGGCGGAAGTGCATACCAACAAGAGGCTGGCGTCATGCGCACAACGCCCAACGCTGCAGGGACGCTGCAGGGACGCGCGTCTACCCGGAAACGAGGCTAGAGCGAGTCTCGGTAAATCTCGTGCGACTCTACGAGATGCTGAGAGAACAGAACTTTCTTAACTCCTTGTTTGAGGGAAGGCACAACCGGAGACAAAGAAATAAAGTAGGAGTAACAGGTATATTTATTTGCTGTTAGAATACAACGTTTCGGATTATTTGCAATCATTCATCCGTTTGACACTCCAAGGGTTCCTATGTAGCTTGATTCATAAGATAAGAGCCTGATGAGGGCAAACACCGCCGAAACGCTGGTTAAACTAAGACTCCATTCAGACTGTAACTCACAATGAACATGGTTAAAGCCACTTTAATCAAACCTGCTGGACTAATGGTTGTTTTGTAATTTTAATTCAAGCTTTTTGTGTTGTTTTTCGTTCAAGACGTGTTTTTATCTTAGCCTGGTATAAACGTCAATAGGCTTAGCATTAGGAACTCGTATTCAACAGGCTTGTGAGTACGGTAAACGATGGTTATGTGGACAGGCGGCTCTGTAATTCACTCGAGCTTGACGCCGTAATACACTTGCTGACGCTCGTGTATTACTACGCGTCAATCTCTCGTGGTTTATGGCTGCCTGTCTGTAAAACCATCGATTATTGTCTATATAATTACATTCTTTCAAATTAAACATTTATTGGTCATAATTGTAATTCAACGACTTATGGCCGTAATAATCCCACGGCAACAGTATCAAATACAGAGATATACTCAACATATAAAGTACAAAACAGCATAGGAAAGAAAAATATAATAAAAATAATAAACATTTATATATGTATATGTGATCCCAGGATCAAGGGTTCAGCCGTGCAGCTGTATTTCCTGCTTTTTTGTCGACCTTATCTCATAGATTTCTTCTCTTCATAAAATGATGATGGCTTCTGCTACGGAGCAAAAACACCAACCAACTGCATTTGCATAATATCAGGAAACTGGGTCAGGGTGAACGAATTGAGTTATTACGGGTTTTTTCGTGGTTTTTTACGTCTTGATGCCGGAGGTGGAGGGACATGGAAATAATTCAATTTGCCCACCCTCATCCAGTTCCCTTATTGTCATATACCTAGAATGATGAAAATAGGTCATCTTTTTTATTTACGAACTTTTCGTCATGCTCGCCGGGATGTGTGTATAAAGATGTATTTGTCACGTAGGGACGTATTTGTTACGTATAGGGACGTATTTTGTTCCTAGAGACGAATTATTTCTGTACGAGATTGGGGACAGTAGCGTGTAACTAAAAGATCAATAGGTATATAGTAATATGATTTATCTCACCCCAGATATTTTTTCTCCATAGACTTAACATTGGGAACTCGTATCTAACGCCCATTAGATATTTAGGAAAAATATCCAATGGGGGATAATGTCATAAATGTTAGCCCATTAGTCAATATTAAGGGTGAGATAAATTCAGAAACCCATGAAAGTTTAGGGTCAGAGCTCGATCCCATCTCATTTGAATCACATAGTAATTCACGCGGCTTCGCCTTGTGAATTACTATGTGATTCAAACTCGATGGGATACATGCTCAGACCCTAAACTTTCATGGGTTTCCTTTATATTGTATCTATTTGTAACACAGTGTTAGTTTATGGATCTATGTATGCGTGTATGTATGCATATATAAATATGTGTATACATACATGTATATGTAAATATATTTATTATACACCTGTGGTAGTATATCCTACACATACGGCCCGCTCCTACCCATGTCATATATATATCCGCACGACACCTAGGTAGCGTACGGGGTATGTATGTGGCGTACGGGGCACGTACTGCGTCGAAATCCAACAACTCGCCCAAAAGCAAAGTTAGAAATTGGATATTTTAAGGTATATAATAATACGGAAACAAGTATACTGTGTCTGTACGTGATACATACTTGGTAAAATTGACGATAAAACGAACCTCTGCCCTTGGCATCGGTTAGTTTTTATCGTCAATTTTACCGCGTATTTATCACGTACAGCCACAGTAACCCGGTTTCCGTATATTGTATTTATCTCACCCCTGGAATAAATATCCATAGGCTTAACACTGGGATCTCGTTCTCCATGCCCCTTCAAGTATTGCAGTCCGTTCTCCATGGTCTATATCCTATTTGCTGCCCATTCCTTTAGTGTGTACAAGGGTGAGATAAATACAGAAAGCAACTCGTTTTGGTAAAAAAAAGGCATTCTCCAACTCGTTTGAATGCTCTGTGATATTCACTCGGCTGTCGCCTCATTCAGATGACTCCGCATCAAACAAAGATGAACATTATCTCGACGAAGCTGTTAGACCCACCCGCCTGTACGACGGTCCAGTACTCAAAGACAAAGAGTCAATCAGAACTAACAAATACAAAGAATCAATAAAGAATAAAACTGCAGTAAGATGGAACAAACTAGCACCTGAAACACGTAGGATACAGGACGAAGATTCATTCACACATCTTATCAAAAATAACTTAAGAACCAAACTCGTCACCCAAGAATAAAGTTAGCTATGCTGAACACCACCCAGACACTCGAAACCCTAATCAACCAAAGAAACAAATAATGACTTTTGTACGAGGTAATAAATGAGTATCTGTAAATCTGATGGAACTGTGTAATCATACCAATGTTTGCAGGTAAAGTCATGTACCTGTATGTACCAAATGTATTTTATACCTTCAAGGAACCGCAAGCTCTGTACGCCTACTCGGTAGGCACTATGCGGAATGATAACTACTAAGAACTGGAGTTGCCGGAAGATAGGCGCAACAGCACCTAGGCACTGTCTCCAGTATAAATAAAAACCTTAATAAAAAATAAAAAACTCATGAAGAACGACGACTTTGACCAAAACTTGTTGGTTTCTTCTTTAATATACGTGCATTGCATATCAATATACGCACCTAAACCATGTGGATAAAATGGTAAATAATATTTATCATCTTATTACGATATATTGTTTCTTTATCATAAGGGACATAATGTCTTCAGAACCCACCCGCCCTTAAAGGGTTAATCTAGTCAGATTCTGGGGCGGGTTTAATAATCTGAGATTTTATTTGTGGACCCTTTCTGTATGTCAGAGACCCAGGGACAAACTTATGGACTACCTTATGGACTATCTTAGCAAACAGATTTAAATATCATTATAGAGGAAACCTATGAAAGTTTAGGGTCAGAGCTCGTATCCCAACGAGTTTGAATCGCTATGTAATTCACGTGGCTTCGCGTTGTGAATTATTATGCGGTTCAAACGAGATGGGATCAAGCTCTGACCCTTAACTTGAATAGGTTTTTTAATTTATCTCATCCCTCACATTGACTAATGGGCAAACACTTGTGACATAATCCCCTATTGGATATTTTTTCTAAATATCTCATGGGCGTTGGATACAAGTTCCCAATATTAAATCGATGTATAAAAATACCATGGGTGAGATAAGAAACGATAACCCTCGTACAATGTACAGAAAAAGGCCTTCATGTGCGATCCTAGATTATTAAACGGGCCCCAGGGCGCCACCTACAGTACACCCCATTTATCGCTCAGCCGGGAGGGTAGAGAAAAACAACACGGACTGGAGCCTGCCACTTCGTTTAAGGAATTCATCCACGATGAGATTATCAACTCGCAGATCATATTAAGCCCTTTTTAATCGGCCGCTGTATTAATTGTGGCTACAATAATCCATCATCCGGGTCCTGCTCGGGCGTGTTCTCAGAAATGGGGTTTTTCGCTGGTTACTTCTGGACTTACTCCGCGCTGGTACGGTGAGAATACGGTGAGAATAAGCGAGAATACAGCGAGAATACGAACAGAACATAGTAGGTATATGGCGAAAATATGGCGAGAATATGGCGAGAATATGGCGAGAATACGGCAAAAGTATGGCGAGAATACGGCGAGAATATGGAGAGAATAAGGCGAGAATAAGGCGAGAATACAGCGAGAGCACAGAAAGAATATGACCAGAATACAGCCAGAATAGCGATATTATGGCGAGAATACCCTAAGAATACAGCCAGAATACGGCGAGAATACGTGAGAATGCGACACTAATATATATGCGAGAATACGGTGAAAACACGGCCAGAATACAGCCAGAATAAGGCGAGGATACGACGAGAATAAGGAGAGAATACGGGAGAGAATATGGCAAGAATACGGAAGGAATACGGAAGGAATACGGCAAGAATACGGCGAAAATATGGAGGGAATATATTGCGAATATGGCAATAACATGGCAAGATTATGGCGAGAATATGGCGAGAAAACGGCGAGAATATGGCGAGAAAACGGCGAGAAAAGGGTGGGAAAACTGCAAGAAAATATGAGAATACGGCGAGGATACAGCAAGACTAAAGCAAGAATATAGCGAGAAAACAGCGAGAATATGGCGAGAGTACGGAGAGAATATGACCAGAATACAGCCAAAATACGGTGAGAATACAGCGAGATTATGGCGAGAATACGGCCCAGTTTACACCTACCGATCCTTGACTACCGATTATAAAGTTGGCCCTTACCGACCAATTACTCTCCGGAAACCCTAGTGTGGCTGTAGTGTAGATATCAATATCAGCAACGGTTCATCTGAGGTGTCATTCAATTTCATATAATTGTTTACGACGTCAGATAGGGTATTTGTTGTCTTTCGCTACAGATATCACTCAGCTCAGCTCCGTGATATTATCCAGCGATGGCAACTCAGCCCAAATAAACCATCATGTGAAATTTCGTGACTTTCCTTGGTAAAATCCTTCTTTATAATGGTCGTACATCCTTGGTTGCGATGCTGTTTTTATTGAACGATTCCTGGCTGTCTTTTTGCTCTCCTATCGTGCAGGTATCGTGGGTGAACGATACTGGGGCCCGTTTAATAATCAAGGCTCGTACATGAATACCCTTTTCTGTAGCTCGTCCAAGGGTTATCGTTTAATAATAATCAAGTCTGTTCGCTAATACAGTATTAGCCGTCCATAAGGTTGTCCATAAGTGTTGAATAAAGTTGACCCACATCGTCCCTGGGCCTCTATGACATACAGAAGAGGGTCTACATGTAGGATCCTAGATTATTAAAAGGGCCCCAGGCCTTTATAAAACCTACCTACGAGCATCGTAAGATATTTCTTATTGTCGTTCTTTGATTATTACCAGATCCCAGAAATCGTTAAGGCTTTTGCTCCACAATGGAAATCCCACTAGAGTCCATTCCCTCCCTAAAGATGACTCCTTCAATTAGGATTATTCAGGCCCTGATGGTATTGTGCGTATACCTCGACACAATATGGATATCGTCCTCCACGGGAAGCCATGGAGGAAGCTAAAGAGGTGACTGCGCAGGCGTACCGGAAGTGGATCTGGTGTCTCCTCCTGGTGGCGGATGATTGACCCATGCGTTACGGTAGCCGGGATGTGCCGCATTCGGCAGTTATTATGATTGGCAGCGCCTGAGGGGAGTGGGGGAGAGGGGGTTAATAGGCGTGCCCTGTGCTGGATGGTGCTGGGGGGCAATGCAACCCCCCTCACAGTGACCCACCCCTTCTATGTCACCCCCAGTACTGAGACACCCCTCACATTACCCCCATACCTTCCCCATCACCCCTAGTACTTAGACACCCCCCTCACATTGACCCACCCCTTCTATGTCACCCCCAGTACTGAGACACCCTTCACATTACCCCCATACCTTTTCTGTAACCCCAGTATATAGACAACCCCCTCACATTGACCCACCCCTTCTATGTCACCCACAGTACTGAGACACCCCTCACATTACCACCATACCTTCCCTGTAACCCCCAGTACTTAGACAACCCCCTCACATTAACCCACCCCTTCTATGTCACCCACAGTACTAAGACAACCCCCTCACATTACCCCCACCCCTTCTATGTCACCCACAGTACTAAGACAACCCCCTCACATTACCCCCATACCTTCTATGTCACCCACAGTACTAAGACAACCCCCTCACATTACCCCCACCCCTTCTATGTCACCCACAGTACTAAGACAACCCCCTCACATTACCCCCATCCCTTCTATGTCACCCACAGTACTAAGACAACCTCCTCACATTACCCCCACCCCTTCTATGTCACCCACAGTACTTACAGAACCCCCTCCTATTAACCCACCCCTTCTATGTCACCCACAGTACTTAGACAACCCCCTCACATTACCCCCATACCTTCTATGTCACCTACAGTACTTAGACAACCCCCTCACACTACCCCATACCTTCTATGTCACCCCCAGTACTTAGACACCCCCTCACATTAACCCACCCCTTCTATGTCACCCACAGTACTTACAGAACCCCCTCACATTAACCCACCCCTTCTATGTCACCTACAGTACTTAGACAACCCCCTCACACTACCCCCATACCTTCTATGTCACCCCCAGTACTTAGACACCCCCTCACATTAACCCACCCCTTCTATGTCACCCACAGTACTTACAGAACCCCCTCCCATTAACCCACCCCTTCTATGTCACCCACAGTACCTAGACAACCCTCACATTACCCCCATACCTTCCCTGTAACCCACAGTACTTAGACACCCCCTCACATTAACCCACCCCTTCTCTGTAACCCCAGTACTTAAACAACCCCCTGACATTAACCCACCCCTTCTATGTCACCTACAGTACTTAGACAACCCCTTCACATTACCCCCACCCCTTCCCCATATCCCCCAGTACTTAGACAACCCTTCACACTACCCCCACCCCTTCTATGTCACCCCCAGTACTTAGACAACCCCCTCACATCACACCCACCCCCCACCCCTTCTCCATCATCCCCAGTACTCAGACAAACCCTCATATTACCCCCACCCCTTCCATGTCGACCCAGTACTTAGACACCCCCCTCACATTACCCCCATACCTTCTATGTCGCCCCAGTACATAGACAACCCTCTTCACATTACCCCCATACCTTCCCTGTAACCCCCAGTACTTAGACAAACCCCTCACATTACCCACATACCTACTCTATCACCCCAAGTACTTAGACAACTCCTCACATTACCCTCATACCTTCCCTGTAACCCCCAGTACTTAGACAACCCCATCACATACCCCCACCCCTTCTACGCCCCCCCAGTACTTAGACAACCCTCCTCACATTACCCACATACCTACTCTATCACCCCCAGTACTTAGACAACCTCCTCACATTACCCCCACCCCTTCCTCATCACCCCTAGTACATAGACAACCCCCTCACATTAACTCACCCCTTCTATGTCACCCCCAGTACTTAGACAACCCCTCACATTACCCCCATCCCTTCTATGTCACCCCCAGTACTTAGACAACCCCTCACATTACCCACATACCTTCCCTGTAACCCCCAGTACTTAAACAACCCCCTCACATTACCCCCACCCCTTCCATGTCGACCCAGTGCTTAGACACCCCCCTCACATTACCCTCATACCTTCCCTGTAACCCCAAGTACTTAGACAACCCCATCACATACCCCCACACCTTCCATGTCGACCCAGTACTTAGACACCCCCCTAACGTTACCCCCACCCCTTCCCCCTCACCCCCAGTACTTAGACACCCCCCTCACATTACCCTCATACCTTCCCTGTAACCCCAAGTACTTAGACAACCCCATCACATACCCCCACACCTTCCATGTCGACCTAGTACTTAGACACCCCCTCACAATACCCCCACCCCTTCTACGCCCCCCCCCCCAGTACTTAGACAACCCTCCTCACATTACCCCAATACCTTCTCTGTAACCCCAATACTTAGACAACTCCCTCACATTACCCCCACCCCTTCTATGTCACCCCATTAATTAGACAACCCCCTCACATTACCCCCATACCTTCTACATCACCCCAGTACTTAGACAACCCCCTCACACTACCCCAATACCTTCCCTATAACCCCCAGTTCTTCGACACCCCCTCACATTAACCCACCCCTTCTCTGTAACCCAAGTACTTAGACACCCCCCTCACATTACCCCCACCCCTTCTCTGTAACCCAAGTACTTAGACACCCCCCTCACATTACCCGCACCCCTTTCACGTCACCCCCAGTACTTAGACACCCCCCTCACATTACCCCCAATCTTTCACCATCACCCCCAGTACTTAGACAACCCCCTCACAATACCCCCACCCTTCTCTGTCACCCCAGTACTTAGACAACCCTCCTCACATTACCCCCATACCTTCTATGTCGCCCCAGTGCATAGACATCCCCTCACATTACCCCCAATCTTTCACCATCACCCCCAGTACTTGGACAAAACCTCCTGACATTACCCCCAACCCTTTGCTGTTACCCCCAGTACTTAGACAAACCCCTCACATTACCCCCACCCCTTCCCCATCACCCCTAGTACTTAGACAACCCCCTCACATTACCCCCACCCCTTCCATGTCGACCCAATACTTGGACACCCCCCTCACATTACCCCCATACCTTCCCTATAACCCCCAGTACTTAGACAACCCCCTCACATTACCCCCACCCCTTCCCTGTTAGCCCCAGTACTTAGACAACCCCTCATATTATCCTACTTTTCTCCTACTTCCCATCCTATACCATTATTTTTCCTCATTTTACTCTTACAGAACTCCTTACATCCCCACAAGTCCTGTCCCACTTCCCTTAGGATACTATAGAGGAAACCTATGATAGTTTAAACGAGGTATTAAAACAAGATGGGATCGAGCTGTGACGGTAAACTTGAATGGGTATCTGAATTCATCTGAACTCTTCACATTGACTAACATCCAACAATCATTCATATCCCCATCCTCCCTCAACATTCATTTCCCAACCAACTTCTCCTTCAATCTCCTCTCAAGCATAAGACCATCCCTTTGGAATTGCCCACATTTTCCTACCTCCTGCCAGTACACAGAGCTCTATTTCTCCCTTAACCTACCCACCCCTTCCCCAGCATTAGACCACTCCTTTCCCACACTCACCCACCCCTCCCCAGCATTAGATCCACCCCTTCCCCCAATCACCCACCCTTCCCCAGCATTAGATCCACCCCTTACCCACACTTACCCACCCCTCCTCCAACTTTCCCACCCCTTCACCACACTTTCCCACCCCTCCCCAGCATCATATCTCCCCTTCCTTACACTTCCCACCCCCTCCCAGTATAACTTAACCCCTTCCCTACACTTTCCCACCTCCACCAAGCATACAGAGCCCTATTTCTCCATACAACTTTCCCACACCTCCCCAGCATCATATCACCTCTTCCTCACGCTTCCCATCCCCTCCCCAATATAACTCAACCACTTCCCCACACCTTCCTACCTCCTCCCAGTATACAGAGCCCTATTTCTCCTTCTACTAACCCACCCCTCCCCAGCATTAGACCACCCCTTCCTCTCACTTCCCTGCTTCCTCCCAGTATATAAACACCCATTTCTCCCTTCACTTTCCCACCCCTCCCCCAGCATTAGACTACCCCTCCCCCACATTTACACATCCTTCTCCAACCTTCCCACCCCCTTCCCTACACTTTCCCACCTCCTGCAAGCCTACACAGGCCTATCTCTCTCTCTCTCTCTCTCTATTTCCCCCTCCACTCACCCACCCCTCCCAAGCATCATACCACCCCTTCCTCACACTTTCCCACCACTTCTCCAGTATAACTCAACCCCTTCCCCACACTTTCCCACCTCCTCCTAGCATACAGAGCCCTATTTCTCCACACACTTTCCCCCCCCCCCCAGCATCATACTACCCCCTCCCCACACTTCCCCACCCCCTCCCCAGTATAACTCAACACCTTTCCCACACGTTCCCATCTCCTCCAAGCATACAGAGCCCTATTTCTACCTCCACTTTCCCACCCCTCCCTCAGCATCATACCAGCCCTTCCCCACACTTAGCCACCCCTCCTCCAACTTTCCCACCCCTTCACCACACTTACCCACCCCTCCCCAGCATCATACCACCCCTTCCCCACACTTCCCCACCCCCTCCCCAGTATAACTCAACCCCTTCCCCAGACGTTCCCACCTCCTCCTAGTATACAGAACTCCATTTCCCCCTCCTCTCCCCCACCCTTCCCCTGACATCCAGAGTCAACCCTTTAACTCCTCCCCTCCATCCATACAGCATATGGACTTAGTCGGCGGGCGGCGGGCCCTACGCCCGGAGGAGGGTGGGACCCTCCTCCGCCCACCAGCGCCACCGCCGCCGCTCTCCAAGCACCACTCTCCAAGCACTTCTCCGGGGGGAGCCAAGGACACCAGCAGGAACCAAGGCCTTTCACTTACCCTGAGGCCAAGGCTTAAGACAGCGACCAACCAGCTACTGGTTGGTGGGAGGGAGTGTGGGAGGGTGGGAGGGGGTTCTGTAGACCATGGATTAACCAACATAGCGTCCCGACGGCGTTCCCTTTACACGCCGCCGATCACAGAGGGCGCCACTGTGCCCCCGCCCGCCCTGCCCCTGGTGGCGGGCCTCCGGGGTGGATCTGACGGGGCTTCATTACTGTCAGAGCGGGACTTCCCGGTAGCTGTAGGTGTTAATCCTAGCGCTGGGCCCCGCTCCTATCCACGGTCTTTGAGATCAGGTCCCCACAGGCTGGGCACTGGGACCTTCTTTATTTGTCAGTCTTGTGGGTGTATGTTTTTTTTTATATATGTGAGATTCAGGGGCATGTTTAATAATCTAGGATCGCTTATGAAGACTGTTCTCTGTATCTCGCACGAGGGTTGTCGTTTAGTAATATTTAAGTCTAAGACATTTGGTAAGTTTGCTAAGACACTATAAGCCGTCCATAAGGTCGTCCATAAGGTCGTCGTAGAATAAAGTTGACCCATATCGTTCCTGGATCTCCTTGGCGTACAGAAAAGGTTATTCAACGAGCATGGTTTGATAACCTAGAGTCGTACATGAAGACCCTTATACGTTCCTCGTACGAGGGTTATCGTTTAATGATGTTTAAGTCTGTTTGCTAAGACAGTCATATCCGTTCATAAGGTCGTCCATAAATGTTTAATAAAGTTGACAAACATCGTCCCTGGGTAAGGAAAAGGGTCTTCATGTACGAGCCTAGATTATTCTACAAGACCCTGGGGCCCGTTTAATAAAATAGGATCGTACACGATGACCCTTTTCTGTAGCTAGCACAAGGGTTATCGTTTAATGATATTCAAGTTTGTTCGCTAAGACAGAATTAGCCGTCCATAAGGTCGTTCATAAGTGTTGAATAAATTTGAGCCACATCGTCTCTGGGTCTGAGAATATGGATAAAGAAAAGACTCTACATGTATTGGGGTCGTTGGGAAGAAGCCAGGGGGCTGTTGAATAAAGTTCGTTTCTTTCTGGTGCAGGACGATACGATCACTCTAAAGATAAACGACATCCTAGATGATGTTTTCCATTCAGTGTTGTATGACAAAACAGAAGATGAACATATCTGTATACAACACCTTGTAAGGTACTCATATCCTCAAAAGATCTTTTGCTTACACCACATTATCTTATACAACACTATGGCCCAGAAAACAATGCTAAGATACTTTTCTTGTCGTTCGTAGTTTATTCAACACCCCCCCCCCACACCCGGATGTTCGGAGTGTCATGGCGGTGTTAAGGATGGGCGATATTTAAGGATCTTCGCTGTATGAGCGGCTGGTTCTCGGTGAGCACCCTCTAGTGACAGGATCTCAGGTTCCCTGACATTGTCTTTCAGTGTCTGCTCAGTGTTTGACTGCAATATGCCACGGGCAATGAAGTACGCCAAGAGATGAAGAACTCAATAGCTTATATATTACTATTCGGAAGCATCAGACAATTTTTCTGAAATTAAAAGGGTCCTTTTTTTTTTTAGTTAAAAGAGAATTGTATTCATTCTGCCTCATGACAGGTTTTCCATGGACATTGGTGAACGAGTAGTCTGTTGGCATGTCATGAAGTACAGAAAGGCATCGAGCAAACTCGACACTCGAAATGATGTTTCTTCTCCAGAGTTCACAGGTTTCGTATGGTTTAGTATGACAAGTATTGCCAGATCAGCTTTATTTGAATGAGTTTCAACTGATAAATGATTCAGCATATCTACTAGTTTAATGGCTTAATGTTTCATTTTGTCCCGTCTAATTGTATCTTTGCCCTCTCTCGCTCTCGCACTCTCAGCCTCTCTTTCTCACTCTCCCTCTCTCTCTCTGCCTATCGCTACTTCTCCATCTCCCTCCCTCACCCTCTCTCCCTCTCTCAGTTTCTCTTTCCCACTCTCCCTCTCTCTCCCTCTCTCTCCCTTTCCTACCTCCCTCACCCTCTCTTCCCCTCCTACCTCCCTCCCTCACCCTCTCTTCCCCTCCTTCCTCCCTCCCTCACCCTCTCTTCCCCTCCTTCCACCCTCACCCTCTGTTCCTGTCTTTCCTCCCTCACCCTCACTTCCTCTCCTTCCTCCCTCACCCTCTCTCCCTCTCCTTCCTCCCTCACCCTCTCTCCCTCTCCTTCTTCCCTCACCCTCTCTCCCTCTCCTACCTCCCTCACCCTCTCTCCCTCTCCTACCTCCCTCACCCTCTCTTCCTCTCCTACCTCCCTGACCCTCTCTTCCTCTCCTTCCTTCTTCACCCTTTCTACCTCTCCTTCCTTCCTTACCCTCTCTTCCTTTCCTTCGCCCTACCCTCTCTCCCTCTACTTCCTCCCTCGCCTTCTCCTCCTCTCCTTCACCCTCTCTCCCTCTCTGTCCTCCCTCACCCTCATTCCCTCTCCTTCTTCTCTCACCCTCTGTTCCTGTCTTTCCTCCCTCTTACTTTCCTTCCTCCCTCTCTCTTCGTCTCCTCCCTCCTTCATCCTCTCTTCCTCTCCATCCTCTCTTACCCTTTCCCTCATATAACACAATCATTACATCTCCAGCCATCCCACATCCAATACCCACTCTGTTCTTAAACCATAAACCTCGGGGAATCCCATTCGGGGTGCAATCTAGATACAACTCCCTCCTCCCTTTTCAAAGACTAAAGAAGATAAAAAAAAAGAGAAACCTTTGTGAAACTAATGAGCGAAAGCTAGGCCAAAGATAAGAATCCTGCCTCATCTGAATTAATTCTAGAGCAGCTTGTCTAAACGGCCCTTATCACTAATACCCCACAGTGGGAGGAGGACGAATCTATTTTCCTATTATCTAATCCTCATCAGATCAATCGGCCATTTATGAGTTGAGACACTTGAACATAATGAAGGCTCCCTCAAAAGAATCGTGGATTAATGACATACCAAGATGATTATCAAACTGCGTTCTGACTCTAGGAAACCATCCAAATGGGCAGATATTCATATAACAGGAACCTGGGACCTGTTTCACTAGTTTCGTGACATGTCTAGATGGCGTCTGTGACACCATACAGACAGATTGGGGTTGACTAGTTTCGTGTCTGGTTTCATAGGAATTAGACATTAGACTTCGTTTTGTCCGTTCTTGCTTGCACTGTTGGTTCCGCTTTTCATGTCTGTCTAACACTTTTGTCACGAAACTAGTGAAACAGGTTTCGTGACATGTCTGTGACAACATACAGACAGATTGGGGTTGTCTAGTTTTGTGACAAAAGTCATAGAAGTAGCATTGAAAAAATAGCCAATCTTACCTCCGGAATTCGCAAATAAAAATCACATAATTTGCAATATAGTGGTGTATTCTAACAAGAAAATGTTCCAAAGGTTTTTTTATCTCACCCCAGTATGTTTCTCCATAGGCTAAACGTTAGGATCTCATACTCCACGGCTGTGAAGGTATAGTACTAAATACTCAATGGATAATTGGGCGATTTATTTCATTAATTAATAGTGTTATACGGGGTGAGATAAAGTCAGAAACCCACTCAATGAAAATAACTTGGTCTGTACCCCTCCACATTAGACCACGGAGTAATTCATTGAGCTTCCGTTCGTGAATACCTCAACGGTCAAACTAGATGGAGCACGGACCACGTTATTTTCATCTCGTGAGTTCCCTTCTAAGACTAAACGGCATCAATAGCAAAGATAGTGGTTGGAATTAGAATCTCCTGGCTTTTGCAATTATATATTATTCAATTATATATTATATAGTTTCCTACACGAAATTGGGAACCTGGGACAAAAATAGAATCTGACTATTAAATGACATTTCTATTAAACTCAATCGTGGGTGAATTTCTTTTTGGAGAAATACACAATTTGGTAGGACTGTTTTTCTTCTCGTAAAGGAGTGTTGTGATGTTGTTATAACTAGAGAAAGGAAGAAAGTTGTTATCTACATCCAAGCAGATCTGGACAATGACCATGAAGTCGAAGTCTTTAAAGGCATATCGGACAATTTACCTTGAGAAGTGAAGCCTATGTCATATTATAGAACGCAATGCTAATTAAAGGAAAATAAGGGTTACGTGCTAAATTTTGATTCGGAGAGCATAGATATTCATCTGTGATCTCCCTACCCATTTAAAATGTAAATTTGCCATATTTACCTATTGAGATAGGTCAAACTCGATAATATGTTTTATCTCACCCCTGGTACAAGCTTTGCCATAGAAATAACATTAGGAAAAAATACTCAACGAACACTCCCGTAAAGTTATAATACTATGCCACGGCCATGGCGTAGTGAATATGAGAGGACGTCATATTGAGTTGCTAGGTCTATTCGAACTATTCTGATATTCTGATGCTATAATATTATAAAAAGGGGTGAGATAAATCCAGAACCGCACTCGAATCGTAAAATAGACAACATTCCACTTGTTTGGATGTGCCATAATCGTTACTTGGCTTCGCCTCGATGACGATTCTGGTACATACAAACTCGTGGAGTATTGTCTATTTATACGATTCTCGATGCAGTTCTATATAAATACTTCACTCATTTTGGCATTACAATAATTCAAAAGAACTGATTTGAATTGATAAATGTCAGTATTTGAAGATCACCAGATGGCACCACTCTGTATCATAAGACATGCCTTTAAAATGAATTTGCCAGGTTGATATTCTTTGACTGAAGTGTGCATGTCACAGGAAGTATTGGAGAATAAAATGATTTTTTTTGCAACAGGATAAATATATCAGTGTCTAGACTCAATTCCACTTGTCACTAACGCTGGGCAGGTCGACCAGGCCTTCATACCAGGTGTGACAGGAATAGACAGGACAATCTAACCTAACATTGTTTTACAATCACACAAATCTGCTCTGACACATAGTCATATAGGGCACATAGCTATTGTGTTATGGAGAGGCCATCTTGCCCCCAATTATACTGGCCCGCAGAGATACACTACGTCAGCCCTGATTGGGT
This sequence comes from Alentia gelatinosa, assembly GCA_950022655.1. NCBI lineage: Eukaryota > Metazoa > Annelida > Polychaeta > Phyllodocida > Polynoidae > Alentia > Alentia gelatinosa. Next base: position 120,196,639 of record OX465581.1, on the reverse strand, counting down.
TAAATCCGTGGCCACCTTGAACCTTGTAAGTATTTGTTACTCTCCTCCCAGATTGTCTGTACTGCTTGAAGAATGAGTCATTTTGAACTCCCGAACCCGATTGACATTTTCATATTTCTTTTTGTGTGTATTTATAAAAAATATAATGAACATAAAGCTCGGTTTCATTATTTGTAAGGCTAAAATGGGATTCACACGAAGAGACTCACGTACCTGAGACTGGTGTACTTCACACCTTTCCCCTAGTCTCGGACAATTCTCGGTTGGTACAAAATTCTCATGGCAAAGTGCTTTTATCAGTCTCAAGGAAAAATGGCGAATTCGATTCACATGGGAGGACACACCTGGTACATAATCTCAGACATTGTCACAGTGACCACTCGTCCTGGGACTCAAGTACCTTTGATGTGAAGGGTGTTACAAACATGTAATCATGCTTGCTGGCCTCCTATTGGCTAGGGCAGGTACATAGTCGCAGCAGGTCCATTTGTCTCACCAAAATGACCCTCTTAATTTTAAACCTGTTCAAAGTCAAAATCTCATGAGATTCTGTTCCTTTTTAGGGATGATTGTCGCCGACAATTGCAAGGGAAAAAAGTTGTCTCAGCAAAATAGAACCCTGTCATTCACACGAGGAGATTGTGTTCCAGTACCAAATCTCAACAGGATTTGTCTTAGACAAACACTTCGTGAGGTACATGGATCCCACCGTGTGAATCCCATTTTAGCCTAAGCCTATTCCTGGCCGAGAAGTAGGGACACCTCACAGCTGAACCTTATACTTAATTAGGCCCGGCGTCCACCTACTACGATAGAATCGTAGACCTCCCGATATGGCACCGATACAAAATGTCAAAATCGGTGACATATCGGGAAGGTGAAAAATCGTAGACATATATCTAGACAAGCCAATCCACCACGCATTGTATTGGGTTTTTATCGGTGTCTAATCGCAGAAACGTGGTCAACTGCCCCGATATTAGGTGACATTCTGACGCGATTTTGTTTTTGTATCGGGAGGTGCATCGTAGACCATATCGGAGCCATATCGTAGTAGGTGGATGCCGGGCCTTACTCAGGTAAAAAATAATGGTGAATTAGCTGTACAAACTTCATCGTGTAACATTATATACACAATAATGACTGGTTTTGTGTACGAGTGGTCGTAATCTCCGAGTAGTTGACGCGTAGTAATATCCGAGCGATGAGCGAGGATATTACGTCGTCAACTACGAGGAGATTATAGTCATTCGTATACAGAACCAGTTGTTATTGTATTTATTGCCCACCTTCAAGATTAATAACAAATCTATTGCAATTAAAAAGTTTCTGTAAGCCATTTATTTCCAGACATTACAGTACTGTCAAGTGTGGCAGTAATTCGATTTGAACTCACACCAATAATATAGTTCGCCATTAAACCTGTAATTTCAGCATGCAAAGTGTGTTATGACAGTGTTTTCTTAAGGTAAATGAGATTATTATGATTGATTCTAAATAATTAGCATTGCATGAACATTCAAGAAACTTATTTCGAAGTACATGATGATTCAACCTTATTGTGGACAGGACTATTTTTCCAGAATCTCCTGCAGGAGATTCTGACATGCCAGAATCTCCGGGTAGCTAATTCCAGGTACCCTATACATTTTCTATGGAGACTCCGTAATCGGTGGGTAATAAAATAGATGACAACTATAACTGTGGAGAAATATGTCTTTCATTCTAATTTCACATCTACATTTCTCATCACTAACATTTCACCATTATTTCGATGTACCTATACGTGTATAAAAAGAAATAGCAATGTACAAAAGGAAGAACTGACCTAGATCAGATGTTTGACAATAAACAAATATAAAAAAAGCCAAACTATTTCTTAGTAGGTAGATCTGCTTTCAGAACTTAAAGGGGACAAAAGATTTTAGGTTTTTAGGCGCACACGGCAAACACCGTAGCGGCGCTATCTTACCCTCTGGCTGACGATGGCGTAACTAGCAATCACTCTGTGCCCTATAGATTAGATAGGACTTTCTCCTACTGTGTAAAACACTAGGGATCTTCCAATCCAATTTGAAAAAATACTATTTTAGCTGGAATAATATCCCATGGAGTTTCTTTCGTCGTGAGTATAGATTCCTAGCTTTTGGAAGGAAAATGTCGTTGTGTAGATCTGAAGAATGGTATCTTTATTCTGGTGTTTTTTATGATGAAAGGGATAGCTCCACTAGACAGGATTCCCATCTTCATATACCTGTGGTCAAACATCGATGAAGCACTACCTGCTGATTGGGTGCAGTATCAATAATGTTCGTGTGAGCGACCGCTAGCATGTAAATAATCAAAATTTGATTTTTCAGGTATATCATAAAAAGAAAACGTATTTATACTTGTGAATCTTTTATAACCACACTGAAGATGTACAAAACCTCTTATAAAAATCTGAAATGAAGTAGATCTTAGCATCCATGTTCATATTGTATTTTGTCGGGTGAAGGATTTAAGTGTCCATCAAAAATAAGCAGCAATAAATCTTTTATTGTTTCACTCGTTTTTTATTGTTTCACTCGTTTTTATTTGAACGAATATGTGGTAGTTGATACTAATTGTTCTTCTTTTAACATCAGAAATGATATCATGGATATCTCATTTTAACTGAATCCTCTTGGTATAATGCTGCTATTTAAAAGAAAAACTAAAAAAAAAACGTATTTACGTTTGGGGAATTAATGCCAATCTTGATCTTTTATATTGCAATTATTTCCCTCTCTCTGTAGCATCGGGGCATATTTCTGGGACAATAAAACCCAGAACGGACATCAGTTCAGCCAGAGTAAGTGCATTTCCTCATAGTACAAGTACTTACAGAATCCCTACACGTATTTGAGCCTTGCTGTCACTGCTGGAACATGCGAGTCACACACTGCACCCGATGCCTAACACAGCCAGGCTGCTCTCCCCGAGTCGGGTCAGTTGCCAGAAATGATTGCGGTCAGGGCTGGCTCAGGAGAATTGATGGACGTGTCATCAATTTGTGATGCATCCGTGAATTATCTGATCGCTGTGCCGCCGATCGTTATGGATACTACCGGCACGTGCTGGTCAAGGGAGAGAGAGAGAGGGAGAGAGAGAGAGTGAGAGAGGGGAGAGAGTCCCGGAAGAGAGAGAGCGAGATAGGAAGAGAGAGGGACAGGGAGACAGGGAGAGGGAGAGAGAGAGAGGGAGACAGGGAGAGAGAGGGAGGGAGGGAGAGAGGGAGAGGAGGAGGGAGAGAGAGGGAGGGAGATACAGGGAGGGAGAGGGAGAGAGAGGGAGGGAGGGAGAGGGAGGGAGAGAGAGAGAGGGAGAGAAGGGAGAGTCAAGGAAGAGAGAGAGGGAGGGAGAGGGAGGGAGGGAGAGGGAGGGAGGGAGGGAGGGAGGGAGAGGGAGAGAGAGAGGGAGGGAGAGAGGGAGGGAGAGATAGAGGGAGAGGGAGAGAGGAAGGGAGAGAGGAAGGGAGAGTGGGAGGGAGAGCGAGAGGGAGCGAGAGGGAGAGAGAGGGAGAGAGGGAGAGAGGGAGAGAGGGAGAGAGAGATAGCGAGGGAATGAGAGAGAGGGTGAGAGAGGAAGGGAGAGAGAGAGGGAGAGAGAGTGGGAGAGAGTGAGAGAGGGAGGGAGGGAGAGAGAGAGAGAGGTGGACAACCAAAGAAGCAGAGAGGGAAAGTTAGTAGCCATGGGAGCAGAGATGGAGAGAAGTTGACAGCCAAAGAAGCAATGAGTGGAGGTTGGCATCCATAGAAGCAATGAAGGAGAGGGGTAGGCAACCATAAAAGCAGAAAGAGAACCAGATGGGCAGCCATAGAAGCAGAGAGAGAGGTGGATAAAGAGACTGAGAGGGAGAGAGATGGGGAGCCATAGAAACAAAAAGAGAGGGAGATGAGAGACTGAGAGGAAGTCAAATGGGCAGGCATAGAAGCAGAGATAGAGGGACAGTTTGACAACCACAGAAGCAGAGAGAGGGAGAGGTGGGAGAGTAAAGAGAGATTAAGAGGGAGTCAAATGGGCAGCCATAGAAGCAGAGATAGAGGGACAGTTTGACAACCATAGAAGCAGAGAGAGGGAGAGGTGGGAGAGTAAAGAGAGATTAAGAGGGAGTCAAATGGGCAGCCATAGAAGCAGAGATAGAGGGACAGTTTGACAACCATAGAAGCAGAGAGAGGGAGAGGTGGGAGAGTAAAGAGAGATTAAGAGGGAGTCAAATGGGCAGCCATAGAAACAGAGAGAGAGAGTGGGAGGTGGGTGAAGGCAGACAGTAAGTTTGACAGTCATAGAAGCAGAGAGAGAAAGGGAGGTGGGAGAGTAAAGAGAGATTAAGGGGGAGTCAAATGACCAGCCATAGAAACAGAAAGAGAGAGGGAGGTAGAGGAATGAAGGGAGGAAGTTAGAAATACACATTTAAAGAGACAAGTACGGAGGCATACAAAGAAGACTGCGGCGACGTGAAGTGTAACCATAGACTATGAGATATGCTGGGATTTGAGATGCTCTAAACTGAGCTGCTCCTTGAGGGCATCTCCTACGAGACATGATACATCTTCAGCGCAGTGACGCCTGCCGATAACCCTACCCTGCCCGACACCGAGGTGCGTCACTCGAGGAAGGAAGTCTGGGCATACATTATTAGCAGGTTTTGTGGGCTCTACTCTGCCTTCATACCGAAAGTCTAATGTAGGCAGGGCGTTTTGTGACTGAAGCGAGCTTGCCACTAAACATCATGAAGAATTTTTTTTTTCCAACTATGGTTTTTTTTTTCGAGAGAAAAAAACTCCGATGGAACGAGAAAATTACAAGCAAAGAATAAAAGGAAAAACTCACAAACAGTCTCCACAGACTACACACAAAAAGGAAATATAAAACTCACAAACATTACGACACATCCGACTCCCCATAATCATCGAAACGCACACCCGCCGGCCCGCGGAAGGGTGCAGAAAGAACAGCGACACGGTCGACGGAAAAGCCGCCGACGTCGACCAATGGGAATCGAGGATTCGGGGTTGACAACAACAAGGGCGAATTCCAGTTCACCTACCCGTACACTCTCTACATTGTGGTCGTAAATGCGATAGGGGGAGCACCGAAAAAAAAAGTCTTACCCTCATATTCCAATAACCACTATTTTCTGCTATCAGAATCTACAGATAACTGTGAGCCCAGGCTAAAATCCTTTTATTGCAAAAAAAAAAAAAAAAATGTTTTGATAAAGTCAATTGATAACTGGACCTACCACCCCTGTTGTGTTGTTGGGAGCAAGATGACCACTTTCATAACACAATAGCTATGTGCCCTATAAGAACAATGAGATTATATTAAGATATCATGCCTATACACACACCTTTTGTTAAATCTGCAAGTAAGTGGTAAATCTAAAAATGTTACTGCCAGTCCAAAGTTAAGGAGAAATTCGTAGCGTTATTCTTCTCAAGAGAAAGTAGGGGAACTCACATAATGAAGATAATGTATCTTTTTCCATTTTTCACTTACAAAAACAAAAGAGATGCGCCTACCTCGCTGGTTAATGCCTTTAGGATATAAACATCTCTCAGATCGCCGATTACCAGCCACGGCAGCTGGTTTCTGGACTGTACCACAGTGTTCTATAACGTCAAGCCGATTTATTGTTGGCAATGCAACATTTGAGCACCCCCTTCCCATAATTATGTTGTATTCAATTTCAGGACAATATACCATCACCGTAATGTGGACGGTCTTCTTGTTTCGTCCAACGAAGGCGTACAACAGATTTCTTTTATTTTGTATTCATGCAAACTCATACTATCGTCCAGGGATGATCTTCCCGGAATGATCTGGACTAACAGGATAAGACATATAACAGGACAAGCAAGCATTCATCTCAGACACTTATATAGAACGACCTGACCATACTGTACAATGGCAGTGTAACTAAGGTCCTGCTTGGAGATAATGTAAGCAACTGTTATAATTAAATCAAGTAGGCAATGTAACCAAGGATAAAGAACGCTGCTCTAATGTTATTCAAGTAGGCAACCTAACTAAGGTCCTGCTTGGAGATAAAGTACGCTGCTCTAATAGTGTGATCAAGTTGGCAATGCAATTAAAATTCTGCTTGGAGATAATGTAAGTATCTCTAATAATATAATCAAGTAGGCAGCATAACCAAGTACTGCTTGGAGATAATGCAGGTTGCTCTAGTAATATTCAAGTGGGCAATGTAATCAAGATCCTGCTTGGAGAGTAAGTACAGTATACCCCACTTAATGGACACCCTGTGTAAGCTGACACCCTACATTAGCGGACACCTTTGATCAGAACGGTTCCCTCTATTAGATGTTTATTTCAACCCTGCATAAGCGGACACCCCACGTTTTCAAGCGGACACTTTGGCCTGGAATGGAGGGTATTCGCTTACGAGGGGTTTCTACTGTATCTCTAATAGTATAATAAAGTAGGCAATATAATCATGGTCCTGTTTGGATATAATATAAGTACCTGCTTGAAGTTAATGTAAGTATCTCTAATAGTATTATCAAGTAGGCAGCATAACCAAGGCCCTTCTTGGAGATAATGTAAGTGGCTCTAACAGTAAAATCAAGTAGGTAATGCAACCAAGGTCCTGCTAGGAAATATTGTAAGTAGAGTAGACCCCACCTAAAGGGCACCCCGCGTAAGTGGACATCCCACGTTTACTGACACCATTGCTCGGAGCGGTTCCCTTCATTAGATGTTTATTTTAACCCAGCATAAGCAGTGGGTTTCCGCTTACAAGAGGTCCTACTGTTTCTCTAATAGTATGATAAAGTAGGCAATCTAACCATGGTCCTGTTTGGCTATGATATGAGTACCTCAAATAGTATAATCAAGTAGGCAATGTAATCAAGGTCCTGCCTGGGGATAAAGTAAGCTGCTCTAATAGCATAACAAAGTAGGAAATCTAACCAAGTTCCTGCTTGGAGATAATGTAAGTATCTCTGATAATATAATCTGGTAGGCAACAAAACCATGGTAATGTAAATATTGTGAGTAGCTTTAATAGTGTAATCATGTACCCAATATAACCAAGGTCCTGCTTGGAGACAATGTAAGTAACTCTGATGATACAATCAAGTAGGCAATGTAATCAAAATCCTGCCTGGAGATAATGTAAATGACTCTAATAGTGTAAACAAGTAGGCAACATAACCAAAATCCTGCTTGGAGACTGTATAAGTTGATCTAATCATATAATCATGTAGGCAATGTAACTATGATCCTGCTTGGAGATAATGTAATAGTGTATTCAGGTAGGCAGCGTAACCAAAGTCCTGCTTGGAGATTCCCATCGGGCAGGCACACATCAAATCATCACAGGTCATCAGGTATGTGTGCGGGCACGGTGGGGGGAGAGTGAACGGGGCGAGTGAGTCCGGGCGAATTGAGGTCGCCCGAACACAACAGAATCGTCCCATAAAGAACCAGGTACCCCACCCCCCATAATGAACCTAATGAAATTCTCTAATTAGATCGCATGGTGTGGCTGGGGGCGTATCGATTGGAATTTCCAGTCCGCTCCGATCTGCAGAGACTGCGCTGTGAGAGCAGCTCTCAGAGCGGAGGCTTGGTCGCTGGTTTGATGAGCATGTCAATGTTGACATGATTACGGCGACTGCTCATTATGCGCTTACGTGTTGTAAGGCCTGACTTTTAACCCCAGCTTGCCAACGGCGGGTAGAGTGAGCGATAATGGGGGACGGGGAGGGGTTTTACCCCAGGCGGCAGTGCATTAAGCGGCATTCACACGGTGGGATTCGTGTACCATGCATGGCGCTTGTCTGAGACAAATCTGGCCAGGATTCTGCGATGGAACGCAATCTCTCCGTCTAAATTGTAGAGTTCCATTTCCCTGGTACCAGTTTTTTTTCTCCTGCAATTGTAAGCGACAATTACCCCCAACAAGGTACAGAATCCCATGAGATTTTGATTCTAAACACGTTTTAAATTCACAGGGGCATTTTGATGACACAAATGCACCCACTGCTGAGTCACCGACTGAAAGTACCTAGCCTAGCCAATAGAGGGCCAGCAAACAGGGTCACACCATTCACTTCAGGGGTACTTTAGTCTCAGGGTGATTGTTCACTGCAACTATGTCTGAGACTATATACCATGTGTGTCCTTCCATTTCTAACAAATTCCCCATTTTTCCTTGAGACTGGCCAAAAACCTTGCCATGAGAATGTTGTACCAAAGGAGTACACCCATCTCAGGTATATTAGTCTCTACAGGTGAATCCAAATTGAGACTAGGAGAAAGGCGTGAAGTACACCCGTCTCAGGTACATTAATCTCTACATGTGAATCCCAATTGAGACTAGGGAAAAGGTGGGAAGTACACCTGTCTCAGGTACATTAATCTCTATATGTGAATCCCAATTGAGACTAGGGCAAAGGTGGGAAGTACATCTGTCTCAGGTACATTAGTCTCTACGTGTGAATCCCCCTTTAGACTAGGAGAAAGGTGTGAAGTATACCCGTCTCAGGGGGAAAGATGTGAAGTACACCCGTCTCAGGTACATTGGTCTCTACCTGTAAATCCCGCTAAAGGTGTGAAGTACACCCATCTCAGGTACATTAATTTCTACGTGTGAATCCTGCTAAAGTTGTGAAGTACACCCGTCTCAGGTACATTAGTCTCTACGTGTGAATCCCGCTAAAGTTGTGAAGTACACCCATCTCAGCTATATTAGTCTCTACATGTAAATCCTGATTAAGACTAGGGGAAAAGTATGAAGTACACCCGTCTCAGGTATATTAGTCTCTACATGTGAATCCTGATTAAGACTAGGGGAAAGGTGTGATGTACACCCGTCTCAGGTATATTAGTCTCTATTTGTGAATCCCAATTGAGACTAGGAGAAAGGTGTGAAGTACACCCGTCTCAGGTACATTAGTCTCAACATGTGAATCCCACTTTACCCCAGGCAGCAGTGCATTAGACCAGGAACTCTCCAACGCAATGAGATATCGATCAGGGAATGATAGCAAACTCAGCAAGTATTACGGCACCCGGTACTTGTAACACTGGGATTAGAAGCCACGTGTACGGATGCGTGGTGACGTCATCATGTACACAAACCAGGAGGGTGTCAACATTACACCACGATACATTTCAGACACAGCTATGGTATCTTTAATGGTCATTGGGTGTCCATTATGTATACGTATGGAGATTGTAATCCATTGCATATAGGATGGGGAGTAGGTAGGGCTCTGATCTGTCAAAATATTTGCGTACGTACTTTATGGATGGCCTCTACTTATGTTATATGGTGACAGGGTTAGGAATCTGTTCCGAGTTGTTTTATGTCGGAAATACTCACCGATTTAAAAACAAAGAATACAAGGTGGATATTTGAGACGAAAAAAACAAGAAACAGATATAATTCAGCCACTCTTAAGTTGCTCTATGTCGGAAATACTCACCGAGTTAAAATGAAATAAAAAGAATAAATAAAAACGAAGTGAATATTTGCGACCAAAACAACAAGGATTCAGATATAATTCAGTCACACTCACTATATCTCCTTATTATTTACCTGGAATACTTAAAAGGGATTTACAGCAAGTCCCATGGAGGGCACGAACTATTAGTCTGTGCACAGTGTACACGAATGAAAACCGGACAGCTGATGTTTTAAAGAAAAAAACCAACAGATTTTGGTCAAAATTCTCCACAAGTGTGATGCAGAGTAATATGTGAAACCATAGTGATGGTGACAGTACGGGTTAGATTCACTCGTTGTTTCGGAGAAATTCGTTCTGAACTCGCCGTGCCGGCTCGTTCAGAACGAATTTCTCCGAAACAACTCATAAATCTAACCCGTACTGTCACCATCACTATGGTTTCATATTATTATATACCTTAATTCGGTCTTAATTCGCTAAAACTGACCGTAATTCGACGTAGAAGTCACTTGGCACAACTCGCAAAGACAATGCATACACTAGCAGACACGCCGGATGTTGATAACAGGAAGTGATCACCGCGCAGGCGCGAATACATTATCCCGCCGCATAAATTACCGCTCAATCATCCTGCTACGCTCGATCGTGCCGTCGGACAGCTACACTCGAGCGGTGCAGTGTCTCCGCTACTTGTTGACATCGACGAGTCGCCCGCTCGGCCCGCGAACGTATCGGAATCGATATTTCTCGCATATCTAAGCTATCTAGAGTGTATCACGTGATTCGTTATCGTATTCCACCTCGAAGTTTGATGTGTTTTCGCACAAACTCGCTCCGTGGTTACTATACGACGTCACAGAACTCCTGAAGTGAAGGGATCCGCCATTTTTTAATCTGGCACCTAGAATTCTGTTGTCGGCCTCTCGACCAATCAAAATGCGTTATTTCTTCAAAGGGTGCAGTCTGTCAGCCAAAGCGTGCCAGTGAGGGTCAAAGGATGCAGTCTGTCACCCAAAGCGTGCAGTCTGTCAATATCCAAAGGCACCGGTACAACGTTTCACGGCGTACAGTGCATTCTGTGTGTAATAACTGTACCCCTAAGAGCAGTACGTATTTACACTGAGTTAGTGCATCGGTATATAATAATATGAACGAGGTGACAGCCGAATATCATGTCGCATTCAAACGAGTAGGAGAATTACTTCTTTGACCAAAACGAGTTCCTTTCTGTATCGATCTCACCCCTGTACACACTAAAAGAATGGACGATGCACAGGCAATAGACCATCTAGAACGGGCTGCAATACTCATAGAAGCATGGAGAACAAGTTCCCAGTGTTAACCCTATGGGACAAGGATACTAAGGGTGAAATACACGTGTGAGATATTCGTGCATAGGTACATGATATTATAACATACCTGTGGTCAAACATCTTTGAAATACTATCTGCTGCTTGGGGTGTATTATTAATAATATTCGCGTCCTAGGACCATAATGAATGTCTGCTAGCATATATGTAATTAAAACAGATATCAGGGCCCCGTTAAAAATAATCTAGGATCTTATACAACTATCCTTTTCAGTACCTTGTACAAGCGTTATCGTATAATAATATTTAAGTTCGTTCGCTAATTATCAGCCGTCCATAAGGTCGTCCATAAGTGTTGAATAAAGTTGACCTACATCGTCCCTGGGTCTTTATGGCATACAGAAAAGGGTCTACATGTACGATCCTAGATTATTAAACGGGCCCCTGGTATATAAACGTATACGGAAACTAGCTTACTGTCTTCGTACGTCAAAAATACGTTAACAATTATTGATCACATACATCCCGATGCCGTAGGCAGAGGGATGTATCTGATTAATAATTTTACCAAATATTTTGACGTACTAAGAAGTAAGCCCGTTTTCGTATTATTATATACCTAAAAATGGCAAAAATTTAGCTAGTCACATGATCACATACCCCATACGTCACAGTGTGACGTACAGCTATACATACGTACGTCATGGGTAGCAGCGGGCAGTATGTGTGGGTCATACGGTCGTAGGTATATAATAATAAAGGAAACGACCTGACTATTGACGACATAGACAATAATCGATGGTTTTGTGGACAGGCGGCCGTAAACCACGAGAGGTTGACGCTTAGTAATACACGAGCGCTAGCGAGTGTATTACGAGGTCAACCGCGAGTGGTTTACATAGCCGCCTGTCCACAAAATCATCGTTTGTTGCATTTATTATCCATCTTTTCGAATAAATTAAACCCAATAATTGCCATATTGACGGGTATAACAACAGGAACTATTTCTTTGCTCTATAGGAAAATGGACTATTTTTCCCGTATACCATGGTTTTGAGGCCGTATACCACAGGTTTGAATCCGTATACCACGGTTATGGTATATGACAGGTTTTATACAATAGGTCGTGGTTTACTGAGTTCCCATACATTTTCAATGGGGGCTTTGTATACGATGGATAATAAACGGTGTTCATTCACAGTTTGACGTCAAGCCTCTAGAGATCGACGACAGACAGACCACGAACAGAGACCATTTCATCACCAGTAAATTCGTTTCTTTATAGTATCTTAAATCACCACATAACCCGTTCTACTGACGCCCCTCTCGTCTTAATTGTTTTGATCTAATACGCCCGAGCGAGGAGAATTCTTTTTAGATTATCAATTATACCAGCCTAGATAAGAGTGGGACTGAGAAGTGTTTGCTCATTTAGGCAGAAGGAGATAACAGGCAGGCTATGGTAAGGTAGAGGCGAATACCACACCAGCCCTAATCAACCATATCTTAATAGGACGGGGCCTCGCTTAAATGGGAGATAATTTTAACCCTTTAACCCATTCTGGGCGAGAATGCCTATAGGCATTGTGTACATGGGGGGGGGGGCGAAAATGCCTACAGGCATTATGTACACAGTGGGCGAGAATGCCTACAGGCATTCATGATATATTCAGGCATTTCCAATAAATACAGGAAAAAATTTGAGAATGTGTTCGAAATTTGGAAAGATATGTGTGGAAATCAATGCATTTTGTATACTGTTTAAAAAAAATTTAAAATATAGCAATAAAGAAGTTTTCTAGGTCACATGACAAGTGAAACTTTCCTGAATGCCTCAAGGCATTCTCGCCCCAGAGACATAAAACCCAGGGCCATCCTAGCCCCTGTAGCTACAGGTACCCACCAACCTGCTCGCCTGGAAAGGGTTAAGGGCGGATGATGCCTTAAGGCATCACCCGGGAGGGGGCGGATGATGCCTTAAGACATCATTTGATGGATATTTATATAATTGTTTTTCAAAAGGAAACAGTTTGACAATTAACTTAAAATCTTCACAGAATGTAGGTGGAACATAGTATTTTTTAATTCTAAATAATCAGGGATGTCAGTTGGGGTCAGGGAAAAAAGTGGAAATATTTTTCATGTGGATTTTTTCTGCCTCAACGAGACAGAAAACTTGGATAATATGTCCTTGTTGGCCATGGCATGGGGCTGAGGGTCTGTCAGGGAAGCTTAAACCACTGTTCTATTGGCGTAAATGAGGCCAAATCAATATTATCTTTGTTTTACATTAGGAAAAGCAATTACCTAAACTGAATATGGAAAAGTGGATTTCCACGGAAAGTGGAAAACTGACATCTCTGAATAATAGAAATAAAAATATTAATAATAGCATATTATATCACGTGATAAACCTTCGAATTTAGAGTTCAGAGGCCAGTGCCCCAGTCCCCTAGAACTGTACATAGTCTCTAATAGCCGTCCACAAGTGTGTAGCTCTGCCATAGGCGGCCGTCCTTAAAGGGTTAACGTTGTCTTCCTATTGGCGAGCATCCATAGGCGGTTCTTAACCCTTTGGCGCCGGGTGATGCCTTAAGGCATCGCCGAGCATGGCCGGATGATGCCTTAAGGCATCGCCGTGTGTGGCCGGATGATGCCTTAAGGCATCATTTTCTAAGACTTACAAAATCATAGTTTATGTGTAATAACTTTGTAAATAATTGATCAATAATGATGAAATTTTCACAGGATGTTGGTATAACATTAGCCTTACGATTTTGTGTTTTATCACGTGATCAAAAGTGAAATTATCATAATTGGCCTGAAAAGACCCGTCCCCTGGCGGTATGTACTAACACCCTACCCGGCCTTACAGACATTGCTTTGTCAGAGGTGCCCGGCGTGAAAGGGTTAAAGGCATATCAGACAATTTACCTAGAAAATTAAAACCTATAGATGTTCCTGAAGATATAATATCATGATCTGAAGGTTTTATAGAGCACATATCTAAGTTAAATATTAGGGGTCACCTTGCTAGTTTTTGATTTAGAGATCAATATCATGATAATTTTATAAGAGAATATATAGAAGTTCTAAAAGGTTGTTTTTCACATAGTAAAACCAATGTTACTTTCCCTCAACGTTCTCAGAATACAGTAGATATATTGTATTACGCATTTCAGTTTCAAAATTCATAGGTCACTGGTCATTGGTTTTGAAAGAATTGAAGAAATCCATATTAGTCAGTACATTTCCTATGAACATCATGTATATGTAAATCAAAGCTGGATAAACAGGACACAACATTAAATTTACTCATTTAGAATTAGAATAAATGACAAGAAACCAGTTTTAACTGACGATTTTCAGTTTGAAAATTGTGAAGTACACCCGTGAATTGTCTGATATGCCTATAAAGGCATATCAGTTCAAATAGGAAGTCTAGCTGAGTTTTCAATATGATGACAACCTAAGTTTGCATATTATCCTTGGAGTGGTTATCAATCCTTTGACTAGTATTTAACATGGGTTACACGATTACCTTGTTCTTATGGTATGAGCTTGCTCTGTTTTTGTATTTTTTTTGTTTTGATAATAACATTACAATCACACCTATATAGCGTGATGACAGAGAGGACAGGGTACAAACACGTTGTACGGAGCTCCTAGTCTAGAAAGCGATCGGACCAGACCAACCTCCGAGACGGAGACAGAGGTGATGGCCAATCTATAGTGAAGGTACGTCTAGAGAGTAACGAGCCTAGCTTCACCTTGACCTAATTAGCACAGTGCACACAATCCTGTTGTTCAATCTAAAGCCCTGTCTCCACTGTGCGATCCAAGGTACATAGGTACGTCTAGTCTGAGACTGGGTGTACCTTCAGGATAGTAACGCGGCAAAACGCACAGTGGAGACAGCAAGTTTCCCTCCAGTCTGAGACTGGGCGTACCGGTACACCCAGTCTCAGACTGGGGGTACCACATGTACCCCGGATCGCAAGCGTTTTTAAATATCAAACATGTTCGATATTTGGTACCCCCAGTCTGAGACTTGGCGTACCCGATGTACCTAAAATCGCAAGCGCTCCAGTCGCAAATGCTGTAGTCTCCACACAGAATCGTTGTTACCTTGCGATCCGAGGTACATGCGGTACACCAAGCCGGTACCTCCCGTCTCAGATGGGAGGTACCGGATCGCAAGCTCCCCCAGTCGCACAGTGGAGAAAGGCCTTTAGCTTCAGGCAGCAATGCTATGGTTCTTAGAACAATAGTCGGTAGATCGTGAAAATCCTGAAGCAATTACCCTGGTATTTACACTGAAGCAATCCCTTTTATATTGTGGTTTCAGAGAATGTTTTTCCTTTAGTTACAATTTACAAACAAATGCTAACTTAAACTAATTAGATATGCAGCACAATACACAGATCTTTTGGGGAAATCAATCAATTGCTTGTAATTATCAATTATCATCAATAAATTGAATTTTAATTGAATTGGAACTACGCTGGTTTTTAGTTGTTAACATCACTCATACTTTTGAATAAAGTTACCTACCTTATGACGAATTAATCTATAATATTTGACGCGTATGATAATATCTGCCCTAAAGCCCAATACACATCAACCGATTTCGGAACATTGATGTACTTTTGTCGGCAACAAAGGAATGGTAATTTGTCTTAGGCGAGGCATCCTAATGGAGTCGGCCCAAGTTGGTAGTTGTAGGACAGCAAGGCAAGGGTCAGCCAATGATTAGTGAACACCCCCACCCCCACACCTGCTTGAGATATTCTTTTGTCGCTGACGAGTTGTGGTCGATGTTCCTAAATCCGTCGCCAAAAGTTTATCAACACAATGATAAATCCAGTCGCCGACAATGGAGCAAGGTAAATGGCCCTTGATTGGGTATTACGTAATTTGCCTGTGAGAAGTTCACCGACTCCTATACGATTTGGGAACTAATCGTTCAAACCTGAATCGGTAGATGTGTATTGGGCTTTAGATAATGATTATTGCACAATCTCTGTAATGCATTAGTCTGACCGCCTTGAAGCTGATGCTTTGCTTTCTTTTCACTTTGAAGATCTCAAAGAAATTAAGACCTGCTCGATTAAGTGAGGAATTGCCACAATTATTTAATATCAGGTTTCATTTCTTCAAAATCCACCAGTACGTTTAGGCCTGACGTCCACCTACTATGATAAAAATTCAGACATACCTATATGGCACCGATACAAAAAGCAAATTTCGAAGACATATCAGGAAGGTGCAAAATCGTAGACATATGTCTAGACATTCCAATCCACCATGCATCGTAAGGCCTGGCGTCCACCTACTACGATAGTAATTTAGACCTACCGATATGGCACCAATACAAAAAGCAAATATCGGAGACATATCGGGAAGGTGCAAAATCGTAGACATATGTCTAAACATGCCAATCCACCATGCATCGTAAGGGTTTTTGTCGGTGCCTAATCGCAGAAACGTGGTCAACTGCCCCGATAGTAGATGACCTTCCAACACATTTTGTTTGCATCGGAGGTGCATCGTAGACCAAACCGGAGCCATATCATAGTAGGCGGATGCCGGGCCTTACTGAGAACTGACCACAGTAGTCAGAGTTATATCGGGTTTTCATTTCTTCAAAATCCTCAAGCCAAAATAACTACAGACTGACCAGACTCAGAAAGTCGGGATGATATCGGGTTTTTACCTCTTCAAAATCCTCAAGCTACAGTAAGGCCCGGCGTCCACCTACTATGATATGGCTCTGATATGGTCTATGATGCACCTCCTGATAAAAGATCTAAATCACGTCGGAAGGTCACCTAATATCGGGGCAGTTGACCACGTTTCTGCGATTAGACACCGATAAAAAACCCATACAATGCGTTGTGGATTGGCATGTCTAGACATATGTCTACGATTTTGCACCTTCCCGATATGTCTCCGATATTTGCTTTTTGTATCGGTGCCATATTGGTAGGGCTAAATTTCCATCTAGTAGGTGGACGCCAGGCCTAACTGAAGACTGACCACACTAGTCAATATTGGGTCTTCATTTCCTCAGAATCCTCAAGGTATGTTGAATGAGAACTGACCACACTAGTTCGGATTATATCTGAACTAGTGGGGATTAAATCGGCAATCAGCTGCCTGCCATTCCCAGGCCACCTGCAGAACATGAGGGAGGAGGCGTTAGGGAGGCTGGAGAGGGGAGTGGGGAGATATAGACAGCATCCCCCCATACAGACACTGCAATGGGCCAATCCAGCAATCAATTAACTCAATTAAGGCTGCCTCGGAGGCTGAAATACGCCGACGACCATTGTTTTCCATCACAATAATTGGCACGAGAAGAAAAAAAAGAGAGGAGCGAGTGGGGGGACGAGAGGAGTGCGAGCAATTCGTTGTTCATGGCGGGGTGTCAGTTATGAGCGGCTTAGACCTGCTCGGGGCTGCTCGGAGCTGCTCAGAGCCGCCCGGAGCTGCTCGGAGCTACTCAGAGCTACTCGGAGTTGCTCTGTGCTGCTCTAAGCTGCTCAGTGCTGTTTGGAGGTGCTCGATGCTGCTCAGTGCTGCTCGGAGCTGCTCGGAGCTGTTCTTAGAGGTTGAATGCTGCTCAATGCTTTTCAGAAATGTTCAAACCTGCTCAGTGCTTGTTGGTGCTGCTCTGTAATGCTCTGAACTACTCAGAATTGCTTGGTGCTGCTCAGAGCTGATCAGTGCTTCTCGGCCTTCCTCAGAGTTGTTCAGTGCTGCTCAGTGCTGCTCAGTGCTGCTCAGACTTCCTCAGAGCATCTCTGACCTGCTTGGAACTATTCATAGCTTGTCAGTCCTCAGACATATTTGGACCTGCTCGGAGCTTTTCTGTGCTCCCCAGTGCTCTTATTGGAGCTGTTTAGTCCTGCACGGAGCAGCTTGGTAATGCCCAGAACTGCTCAGATCCCCTCGGAGCTGCTCAGAGCTGTTCAGCCCTACTCAGTGCTACTTGGTGCTCCTCAGAGCTGTTCGGTGCTGGACGAAGCGGCTTTGTGCTGCTCAGACCTGTTAAGATACCCTCAGATCTGTTCAGAGCTGCTCAGAGCTACTCAACGCTGCTCGGAGCTGCTCGGAACTGCTCGGAGTTGCTCGGCGCTGCTCGGAACGGCTCGGTATTACCCAGATCTGGTTAGAGGAGCTGCTTTTAGCGGAGCGGAACGATTTGGCTTTACTCAGACCTGCTCAGATCCCCTCACAATTGCTCAGAGCTGCTCAGAGCTGCTCGGAGCTGTTCGGAGCATTTTATCATTACCCAGACCTGCTTAGATCCCTCGAACCTGCTCGCATCCCCTCAGAACTGTTCAGAGCTGCTCGGAGCGGCTTGGTTTTACTCATACCTGCTCAGATCCCCTCGGAATTACTCAAAGCTGCTCGGAGCTGATCAGAGCTGCTCGGAGCTGTTCGGAGCATTTTATTATTACTCAGACCTGCTTATATCCCTCGAACCTGCTCGGATCCCCTCAGAACTGTTCAGAGCTGCTCGGAGCGGCTTGGTTTTACTCAGACCTGCCTAGAATAGCTCAGACCCCCTGCTAAGAATTGCTCAGAGCTGCTCAGAGCTGCTCAGAGCTGCTCAGTGGGTGGGGATTGCGGCACGGCGGTCAGTGATATAGGCCTAAGCTGGACTGGCCAAGTCTTTAGGTGTAATTGGTTTGTCTCATAGGACGACAGCTGGGGCCTGGACCGACGGGGTCAGACAGGATTTCCAACAGGACCCCTCCGCCTCCCCCCGTGGGAACTGCCCCCCGTGACAACAACAAGTCCCCCAGCCCTCCCCCATAATCCACACACACCCCTCCTCACGCCCAGTGTGCGCTGAACAGATCCCTACACCTCAACTGTGAATGGCGCAATTTGATCATAGTATAAAGAGAATCATACTATCGTAAAACTGGATGAGTTTTCATCTTGGCCACTGTATGCCAGGACTGGAGTTTGGCATAGTGACTTCATGAGGCAAAGCCAAGTGAAGTCCGGAGCCCAAACTCCAGGTTTTGATTTTATCCTACCCCGTCTCCTCGATTTTGGAATATTACGTGATAACAATCCTGTACGTCACTAGTGGCATATAAAACTCCATCTGCCAGTCAGCGTGGCATACGGAAACTCAATGTTAAGCCTATGGGATTTTATATTAGGGGAAGGATAAAGGGTGTTTTCCAGACCAATTAACGCCAGGTAGTATCAGTGCAGGAAGCTATCATACAAGTGGGTGAGATGCAGATACTACTCTTTATCCTACCCCTAATAAGAAACGCCATAGGCTTAGTATGGGATTTATTTATGTTACGAGTGTGACATAAAGTGTTGTTAATGTCACTACTTTCTGATACAGAAAAAATATGGAAACGGGGTAGGATAAAATCTAGACGCCACTCGTTTGAGTTTGAGTTTATCTATGTCACTCATTATGTTGGCTCCGTAATGTCACTCGTCTTCGACGTGGCATAAGTAAACTCAGAGTCAAACTTGTGACGTCTCTTAATAGTATTCTACACGTTTTTAGGCAGGTGTTAATATATGATTTAGATTGTGTTATATATAGTCACACCCTGGTCGTTGGCACCACATTAGGGGTTTTACTGTATATCTAAAGAGAAGACTTGTATGTATAAACATGTACAGTAAAACATCGCTTAAGGGGCCACCCTCCGTTCCGAGCAAAGTGCGCCCTTAAGCAGGGTGTCCCTTTCAGCGAGGTGTCCCAGATGCGGGGTTTTACTGTATATCAAAAAAGAGAAAGCTTCGAGACAAAACGATCCCATATTTTGAGGGGCCGGCTCCCAGCCGTAAATCGTAAGTAGTATAGAGAAAGTGCCATGTGTTGAATGGAGAAGGAGTTATGAGTAGTACAGAGAAATTGTCATTAGTAGTACAGAGGAAGTGGCATGCGTTGTGTGGTGAAGGAGGTATGAGTAGTATAGAGAAAAGGGCGTGAGTAGCATAAAGAAAGTGTTCTTATTTGTATAGAGAAAGTATAGAGGAAGTGTGATAAGTTGTAAAGTGAAGGTGTCGTGAGTAGTATAGAGAAAGTGGCATGTGTTGATGGAGAAGGTACCGTAAGTAGTATAGAGAAAGTGATCCAAGTTCTTTTGTAAGTAGTACAGAGAAAGTGCTCTTTCAGACAGGTTACATGTTCCGCTCACTGCGAATAATACATTTCCCCTTTAAGCAACGTGAATTATTTCATCACTGGTTGAAATCTTCGTAAGTCAAACACACTTATTCCTATATACTGATATACACTTTGATATGAGCCGTTATTATTGTTCCTATATGACAATAATCGTGATATGTTCATTAATATAAATATCCATCCGCCCGGAGATAGGTAACTGAAATAATCCCGCGGACCTGACAAAACCTGTTGTTTTTGTAGTTAAAACTGCCCCCCCCCCTTCTCCTCTCCGCTTGACCCCAATATCCTATCAATAGATGCCTGTCATATTATTGCATATCAGTGGGGGTTTGTCCTACGCACGTATACCCCCGGCGTTTTTTATGGTCATGCAATAAATACGTGGTGTACGAGGTATTACGTGGTGTTCCGGGTATGTACGTGGCGTATGGGGTATGTACGTGGTGTACGGGGTATTACGTGGCATACGGGGTATGTACGTGGTGTACGGGGTATTTACGCGGTGTACGGGGTATGTACGTGGTGTAGGGGGTATGTACATGGTGTACGGGGTATGTACGTGGTGTACTATACGGAAACTGGCTTAGTGTCTTCGTACGTCAAAAATACGCGGTAGAATTATTGATCAGATACATCCTGATGCCAAAGGCAGAGGGGTGTATCTGATTAATAATTTTACCAAGTATTTTGACGTACTAAGACAGTCAGCCCATTTTCGTATTATTATAAACCTAAAAAATGCGAAATTTTACCTAGTCACGTGATGACATAACCCGTACGTCACACTGTGACGTACGGGTATACATACGTCATGGGTAGCAGTGGGCAGTATGTGTGGATCGTACGGCCATAGGTACGTAATACAGTGTATGTACGTGACGTACGGGGTATGTACGTGTTGTATGAGGTATGTACGTGTCGTACGAGGTATGCTACAGATGCAAATCCCATTATTTACAACGAATGGTAAATCATCTTTGCTAAAAAAAAAAAGTTGCGGATGAAATACAGTATCACAGAATATGGAAGCCAATGCTTTGTTAAAAAATAAAAGACCAACACTCATAGTAGAATAAAATCCATGGAAACATGGGTCTATACCGTGTTTTAATTGATTCCAAGCCCATTTGGCGTGTGATAACAGGTAGGTGAATAACACCAACCAGGCCAGAGTACGAAATATCGGATTCTCACCCACACTGTTATTTTCACCGCCATCCTTGGCAACCCCGCGTTCCCATGACCTTTCTTCCTTATAAGGCGTTCGCCAAGTGGTCAGCTGACACCAGTTATGACCTTTACCTTGACACTCTCATATCCTGCCCGGAACGCCATCTACAGGCCAACGCAGACATCAGCCGCCCAAGTGATCGGAAGACGAAAAAAATGGGTCCGGCTGAAAAACTCTGCTGTGTGGTGGCGGTGGTGGTGGTGGTAGCACTCTCCTAGCAGAGATCTTGCCTCTGCTTCCTGTAGCCGCTTATATCTCTGCCCTAACCTGCCTGTTTGGGCTCAAATCTGGCCCATACGCCAGTTTTAGGGTATCATTATCTCTGTTCTCTTTGAGTAAGCTTTTGTGTTTATTTTACTGTGATAAAAGTACAAAGATGGATTTAACCACCATTATTTTTGTTTGTGTCTTGAAATCCTGCTTAATATCTAAAAATATGTTTATACAAAAAAAAATTTCAGAAATCGGTGCCCCGATTTTATCAACTGGTGTACAACTGAAGAAGGAAGAGCTTGACTGAGGCTAATCTATAAGGACAAGGATGTAGTCGGGAACCTTCCTATTGGTTATGGAAATTAGTATTTTTTCAACAAATGACCTCGAACGGTCACCCCTACGGGCTCAGTAACCATGTTTTCTCATATTATCTACAATCATGCTCTTAACAGTCTGTTTACAAACAGACACACAATCACTCTCCCAGCAGATATCCTGCACTCTACTTCCTAGTGCTAGCACCACGAAATATCTGCTGGGAGAGTGACACAGAATCCAGTCCCGCTTCCTCTTCCACTCTCACATCACTGGGTTGAGGCAGAGATTAATAAGCGCTACCACCGCGAAAGATCTGCTGGGAGAGTGTGGTGGTGGTGGTGGTGGTTCATCCTTCAGTAGCACCCCTCCACCTCCCCCCTCCCCACCTGTCTGCGGACTGGGCGATAATATGTCATCTCCCGGTAGATAAGGTAGGGGGCAGATTAAATGACCTTGTAGGGTGGCAGGCATTAATGTTGCATGGGTCTGTGGGGATGTGTGTAGTATACTAGGCTGAGGTGGTAGTACTCCAGCTCATGATGAAAAAGGGCTCTATTTTAGGATATACCTCACGCGTCAGCTTAACCAGATAAATCATATACCAAAATGAAGCTCAAAACATCCCCTGTGTGAATCAGCTGCATCAGGGGTAAGATTTTGTGTATTATATTTTTTTGTAATTTCGTTTTTCATGGCATGGCTGAGGTTGGTAGTGTAGCGGGAAGGGTGGTAGGTATACCGGTAGTATTAGAGGACAGGGTGATGGTCGTGTGGTGGGAGAGGAGGGGTGTAGGGGGTCGTGGGTGGTTTATAGGAGGTTGTAGGAGGGTTGTATGGGGGCATTGTAGGGGTTTATTTTCATTTGTTTTTCCCGCATATATATCATAAGGGGGTTGCAGGGGTTCATTTTATTTTGTTTTTCCGCAAATATACTGTAAGCCCCGGCGTCCACCTACTACGATATGGCACCGATATGGTCTACGATGCACCTCCCGATAAGAAATCAAAATCGCGTCGGAAGGTCACCTAATATCGGGGCAGAAGACCACGTTTCTGCGATTAGACACCGATAAAAACCCCATACAACGCATGGTGTATTGGCTTGTCTAGACATGTGTCTACGATTTTGCACCTTCCCGATATGGCACCGATTTTGACATTTTGTATCGGTGCCATATCGGAAGGTCTACGATTCTATCGTAGTAGGTGGACGCCGGGCCTTAGGGGGTTGTAGGTGTTTATCTTATTTTATTTTTAGACAGAAACATTTGTCAGTGTACAGGTCTTACCGGAAAGTTTCTGGCATCATTGGAATGTATCAGAGAATATCTTACATGTTGAATGTACTCGCACGATAAATCCTATTAGCGCCCGAAATTACCGGAAGAAAGTGCGCGCTTCTACTATGCCTTGACGATATTTCCCGAAATTCCTCGATTTTCCCGATCTCCCTTTCGGCAAAATACGGTTGTTCGGTTGAATAAACGCTTACATGGCGAACTTCCAGGCGAAGTTGTTGTAGCCGAGACTATTTCTTTATTTACATATTAGGGCATACAGATTAGGGCATCATTTCCAATAACCTCGTATATATAACCGCTTTGACTTTCCTATCCTTTACTATTTTTAAGCCTTTTTCTCCTTGGTTGGACCTGGGGGCCGTTTAATAGTTAGGGACGGTGAGAAGGACAATGAGAGGAGAGTTTGTGGGAGGACAATGACCAGGATGGGAGATCCATAACATTGAATAAATCTTGTCCATATTGTATTGTCCTTTTCCTGACCTCCAACCTACGGAAGGATAGTTCATGAACCCAATAAAAGATTTTTTTTTTAAATAAGAATAACCCACCATACCCAAACATGTTATTATTCCCCCTACCCGTGCCTCACCATTTTACTAACCCCTCTCCTACACACAGTAACATATCCGAGCCCTAACTATCAGTAAGATGGCGGCATGTACCTGAGGACAATGAGAACGAGGCTTGGCCTACCTGAGAAGCTGCCCCCACTCAGATCACGTGGTCACTCACCTGTAAAACAAAAACACGCTGATTAGACATAAATAAGATAATATACAACCGGTGTACAAGTTAAAAAAGAGTAAATAGATAATAATCAAATAGATCAAACCCCGAGTTACCCGGCGTTTAGACTATTTTTTAATTGTGTCAAAATTGCATTCGACGCCAATACGTCGTTCTTCCATACAATTGTGGCATGAAAAAAAATTGCTGAATGCACCAGGGATTCTGGCATTTTGCACCTCCTGACGATTTTTAGCAATAAAATGATAGAAATCGTCTAGTATAAACGCGGATCGTCTGGTTACATCAAATTATAAAATTCGGCACCACCTGACGACTACTAGTCAAGCTCTGACGCCCGCGACTATTTCAAGCGGGCTTGAATTAGTCGTCTAGATAGGCGGCGATTCTGTGAAAACTTATAGTCGTCAGTGTAATTTAATTATTCAAACAAGCGCATTGATTATATAGTGTTTAGTATGCATCAGAAAGGACACCTATTTAGATGTCTTTCAAAAAGGGTAGTTTCCAAGATCGAGGTCAGGACAATGACAGATTTATTAAGGAGCCTGGAAGGACATGCACAATATCACCATGATTTCGATCTGAGTGGCCGTATTCTCCGCGTACTTGGAGAATATGGCTTTCCGTAAACTACTCAGTTGCGATCTGTAGGCTCCATAGGCTTAGTATGGAGACTCCGTATTAGGTGGGTAATACACATTCCCAAAAGGCTTAGTATGGAGATTCCGTATTAGGTAGATGATACACACTCCCTATAGGCTTAGTATGGAGACTCTGTATTAGGTAAATGATACACACTCCCTATAGGTTTAGTATGGAGACTCCGTATTAGGTAAATGATACACACTCCCTATAGGTTTAGTATGGAGACTCCGTATTAGGTGAGTAATACATACTTCCTATAGGCTTGGAGTGGAGACTCCGCATTAGGTAGAAGATACACACTCCCTATAGCTTTAGTATGGAGACTCCGTATTAGGTGGGTGATACACACTCCCTATGGGTTTGGTATGGAGACTCCGTATTAGGTGGATAATACACACTCCTTATAGGTTTAGTATGGAGACTCCGTATTAGGTAGATGATGCACACTCCCTTTAGCTTTAGAATGGAGACTCCATATTAGGTGGGTAATACACACTCCTATAAGTTTAGCATGGAGAATCCGTATTAGGTGGGTAATACACTCCCTATAGGTTCAGTATGGAGACTCTGTATTAGATGTATAATACACACTCCCTATAGGCTTAGTATGGAGACTCTGTATTAGGTGGGTAATACACACTCCCTATAGGCTTAGTATGGAGACTCTGTATTAGGTGGGTAATAAACACTCCCTATAGGTTTAGTATGGAGACTCCGCATTAGGTGGGTAATACACACTCCCTATAGGCTTAGTATGGAGACTCCGTATTAGGTAGGTAATGCACACTCCCTATAGACTTAGTATGGAGACTCTGTATTAGGTGGATAATATACACTCCCTATATGTTTAGTATGGAGACTCTGTATTAGGTGGGTAATACACACTCCCTATAGGTTCAGTATGGAGACTCTGTATTAGGTCGATAATACACACTCCCTATAGGTTTAGTATGGAGACTGTGTATTAGGTGGGTAATACACACTCCCTGTAGGCTTAGTATGGAGACTCTGTATTAGGTGGGTAATACACACTCCCTATAGCTTTATTATGGAGACTATATTTTAGGTGGGTAATACGCACTCCCTTTAGATTTAGTATGGAGACTCTGTATTAGGTGGGTGATACACACTCCCTATAGGCTTAGTATGGAGACTCCGTATTAGGTGGGTAATAAAGTTTTAGGACTACCATATGACAGCCCTAGGAGAATCCTTCTAGATATCAAACGGGGCCCTGGACATCGGTAGCGACAGTCGCATCCGATAAAAACTGCCTATATACAACAGAGATATTTTTCTGTCCTTGGTCTTGGTGTTTTTAACTTTACCATGTTTTCACCCGGTGTCCTACCTTCCCCAGTGAGGGATGATCTGGTAAAAGGGTGGGAGGGAGGTGTTACAATGTGCGTGTTGGGGGGAATAAGCTTCGGGGCATTGCGACTAATATTCCCGCCCCACCCTTGGCATGGTGTAAATCTCCATGTCACCCTTCTCTACCCCCTAACCCCACCATCACCCCCACAACACACCACCCACCCACCACCCAACACCTACCAACAGGTCCAGGTTACATTTATGCTCTCACGCAACATCTATTTATAGCGTGGTTGAAGGAGTGACCCTGAGGGTATATGGGTATCTCCTTTTAGTCAGGAAATGGGTTTTATCTCACCCCTGGTATTATTGTCCCATAGGCTTAACATTGGGAATTCGTTCTCCATGCCCCTACGAGTATTGCAGTCCGTTCTCCATGGTATATATGCTGTGTGTTGTACATTCTTCTAGTGTGTACAGGGGTGAGATAAATACAGAAATCAACTCGTTTTGGTCTAGGTCGTTGTTCTCTAACTCATTTGAATGCTATGTGATATTCACTCTGCTATACCCTCGTTCCTAACACTCCGCATCAAACTCGTGGAGAAAGACGACTTTGACCCAAACTTGTTGCTTTCTTCTTTGTTATCCCATTTTTACAGTCTGACTGATATCAAGCCATATTTATGGAGAGCTATAACTGTACTGTTTCCAGAATAAATTAACTAGAGCATACATTACTGGGAGATGCAGTTAAGGTAGATCAATTAAATCTGTTCCATGTTGTTTTGTGCCATCAGTATTATCATATACCTTGAAATAGCCATTTTTTACCTTCGCCTTTTGACAATCTTTTGTTGCTGCAATACTTAGTAGAAACCAAACAAGAGAGTTAGCCTTTTCAATGTTTATGCCACGATGGGCAGGTTGTGTATTACTACACGAGGCGTTAGCAGAGTGTAGTGAGGAGTAGACCCGACCAGAGTGATATAAACATTGAGAAGGCTAACTCGAGTTTGGTTTCGTATTTATCCTACCCCATCTCACCGATATACAGAGAAAATTCTTGTAATTATCCATGTTTGTAGCATGTTGACACTCATCGGAGGATGGCCACATTTATCTCATCCCTGATTGGTCCGTTTTTTTATTCACCTTGGTGCATAAATAACACTGTATTCAATGCTCTGTCAAATACATAGAGTCAATGTTAAACCTATGGCGTTTTTTATTAGGGGTAGAATAAATACTTCGTACGCCACATACATACCCCGTATTCCACGTTCATGTTGAATGACCATAATTACAAGGTGGCATATGGCCAAAGGTACTAGGAGAAAATGCCCTAACTGTGGCCGAACTATGTCTTAGTTCGAGGTCACCTATCGCCGACGTTCGCCCCGACGCCGTAGGCGAAGGGGCGAACGTCGGCGATAGGTGACCGAGAACTAAGACATAGTTCTGGCCACAGTCAGGGCGTTTTCTTATTATTACATACCTTAATTCGATCAGAAACACGCCATTTATCGAGTTCCTAAGTCACAACCGCTCCATGTTGACACTGTCTGCTACAAACCGGAAGCCAACTTACAGGATGTGCTCGTTGCGCATGTCTCCACTCGCCCAGCGGATGTTTGGCCGCTATTCGGTAAGGGCGCGCTTAGCAGAAAATACGATTGGAGAGCGTTAGGCGTGTATTGAGGCGGAGGCGCCAGGAACCAGCGTAAGCGTGTCTGTGCGTCCCCCGTTGCGGATCGTGTTGTTATTATCGATGAATTTAGCATATTTGAGCAATTTAAACGGTGTCAGGTCAGAGCCGTACGTTAGTTACCTCGACGATTGGTCATTAGGAACCTGTAGTTGTTACGGGGGGGCCTGTAACGCGAGTTTCAAGTTGCGATTCGACGACATTCGCCATGTTGTTTTTGATCGCGATGACGTCGAATACGCACGCCTAGCGTGTTGCGGCGAGTTAGTTACATACACGTTAGGATCTTGCAGTACGACGAAGCGCACCATAGTGGGCCGGAGTCGCGATATACTACACCCCCGTGAGCGGGTAGAATTTCACTGACGTTCGGCTACAGGTATGTAATAATATAGAGTAAGCCTATGAAGGCCTTGGGTCAGAGCTTTTATCCTACCCCTAATATAAAATCCCATAGGCTTAACATTGGGTTTCCGTATGCCACGCTGACTGGCATACGGAGTTTTATATGCCACTAGTGGCATACAGCATTGTTATCACATAATATTCCAAAATCGAGGAGATAGGGTAGGATAAAATCAAAACCTGATTCATTTTAATCTTGGCCACCGCATTCCACTCCTGAGGTTTTGGCTCCGGACTTCACTCTGCTTCGCCTCATTAAGTCACTTTGCCAAACTCCAGTCGTGGAATATGGTGGACAAGATTAAACCAGTTTTACGATATTATCCCATCCAGTTTGAATCGCGTAGTAATTCACAATGCGAAGCCACGTGAATTATGTAGCGATTCAAATGAGATCGGACCGAGCTCTGACCATAAACTTGAATAGGTTTCTGAATTTATCTCATCCTTCACATTGACTAATTTCCTCACCTTCCTTACATTATCCCCCATTAAGCATTTTTTCCTAATTATCTCACCCCTGGTACAAGCTTCGCCATAGAAATAACATTAGGAAAAAATACTCAACGATCACCCCCATAAAGTGACAAAGTGAATTTGAGATGACGTCATATAGATTCGCTAGGTATATTCGAGCTGTTCTGATATTCTGATACTATCTAACATCATAGAAAGGGGTGAGATAAATCCAGAACCGCACTCGAATCGTAAAATAGTCAATATTCCACGAGTTTGGATGTGCCATAATCGTCACTCGGCTTCGCCTCGATGACGATGCAGGCACATCCAAACTCGTGGAGTATTGTCTATTTATACGATTCTCGATGCAGTTCTATATAAATACTCCATGGACGTTGGGTACGAGTTCCCAATGTTAAGTCTATAGGGAGAATATACCAGAGGTGAGATTACTGATAATAAGCGATAGACAGAGAGGTACTTATATGTGCTGTTTTCAGTATAATCTAACCAGGGCCAGCACTAGCCCATACACAGTAGGGAGCTATAGATGTACTTTTTTAGTATGAAGTAATTTAAGTCCATGCCCATGCATTTTCCAGGAACGTCCTTGGTTCTGGCACTTATTGAAGTAGTTATTGCTTTAAATTCTGTTTCTGCCACCAACTAATCCTGGTAATGTCCGACACGACGACACATTCACCCGTCAGTGAACACTGGTTACTGGACCCGTGTGGTGGCCCCTTAGACTTGCTCAAGTCTTTGATTATGAACATTCATTAAATGATTGAACACAGTCATAATAAAGTTCATTATAGTATGTAACCTTCTCTGACTGGCCTATGAACTTGCTCAAGTCTTTGATTATGAACATTCATTAAAGGATTAAACACAGTCAGAAAAAAGTTCATTATAGTATGTATTCTTATTGCCCACCTAGTTTGGAGTCTCCTGCTAAGCTTATGGGGCTCTCAGATCGCAAATGAGTAGAATACGGACCTCTGAAATCTCCTAGGGGAATACGGCTGTTTCGGCCACCTGACGGGCGTTAAAGAACTAATTCATATAAACAAAGCACTGCGCTAGGGTCGAATTTCTAACAATATACTAGATTTTTTTTCTCCTGATAATTACTCGAAAGGTGAGTAATAAATACAACATTACCATGATTTTGATCTGTATGGCCGTATTCTCCTTGTAGTTGACAGTAGATAATAATCCTCGCTATTGCTCGGAGTATTACTACGCGTCAACAGCGCAGAGAAAACGGCCACTGAGATCGAAACCATTGTAATATTGTGTATTTCTCCCATGAATCAAAAACTTGTCCCGTAGGAACAGAACCTCCTGTATATATGTACCCCAAAGCCACTCCCTGTAACCCTATAGATACCTCCTCCTACACCCCCCCCCCCCTCACCCCCTCCTCCAGTTCTCTGGCCGCCTGTGTTGTCATAGCTAAAAATTCCGCCTGCTCCTGACTGTGACCCGATTGAGATCAAAGCAGATATTCTGACCAGTAGCCAGGATATCTGTATGGAGAGTGTTGGGAATACCAGAGCTAAACAGCGTCAGAAATCCAACACCATTACCGATTGAATCAGTCCCTTTATCTCACCCCTGGAATATATGTCCATGGGCTTAACATTGGGAACTTGTTCTCCATGCCCCCACATGTATTGCCGTCCGTTCTCCATAGTCTATATCCTGTGTGTTGTCCATTGTTTTAGTGGGTACAGGGGTGGGATAAATACAAAAAGCAACTCGTTTTGGTCAAAGAAGTCAGTCTCCAACTCGTTTGAATGCTATGTGACATTCACTCGACTATCGCCATAGGATGCAGGGACTGGAGCCAGTATCACAGTGAGGAGGGTAGCCATATTATGCAGGGACTGGAGCCAGTATCACAGCGAGGAGGGTAGCCATAGGATGCAGGGACTGGAGCCAGTATCCCAGCGAGGAGGGTAGCCATAGGATGCAGGGACTGGAGCCAGTATCCCAGTGAGGAGGGTAGCCATATTATGCAGGGACTGGAGCCAGTATCACAGCGAGGAGGGTAGCCATAGGATGCAGGGACTGGAGCCAGTATCACAGTGAGGAGGGTAGCCATATTATGCAGGGACTGGAGCCAGTATCACAGCGAGGAGGGTAGCCATAGGATGCAGGGACTGGAGCCAGTATCCCAGCGAGGAGGGTATCCATAGGATGCAGGGACTGGAGCCAGTCTAGTGGCCCCTGTGTGCCTCTCCAGCTATCTCCCACCGCCGGTCGACGCACATATACACCACTAAAACGAACATTACCTCCACAGGCCTCCCATTTACCTGGACAAGACATGAATTCCACCCCGGCGTCGCTAACAAAACCACGGCCGCCATTTTGTAAGCGCCTTCCTATCCCTCTTATGGAGTTTTAGGTTGGTTCTTTATTCTCGTTTTTATTATGGCCATGCCCTTTAACCTACCACCCACCCTCTCCCCCTCCCTCCCCCCTCCGCTCCATCAGCCTCGCTTTCAGTCTGCTCTCACGGTAATGATGCGTGCGCAATCTGCCCTCCCGCCATTAGCGGATGTCGGCCATGACGGTCACCAGCCTCGCTTTCACGCAGCCTGCTGGTAATGCCTCCCATCGGCCGATGTAAGCGCGTCGCCCATTGGCTGCTTACACTATTTATATTAGCACAGCCATTACCTGAACAGGTGGGCCCCATCCCAGCATGCATAGCCCCTATTGAGGTATCCCATAATTCAGTCTGTTTACAGGATCTGGTGTTCGCCGGTTACGGTCGTTGTATAGTGATAGACCCTTGACCCGTAACCCAAAATATTTGCAGTTTAACGGTTTTCAGAAATCTTCAAATTGGAAATCCGATACCAGAAATGGGAATTTCAGCTATTTCTACATGTAAATCCAAAATTGTATTCAGTTTCTCCAATCATAAATTATAAATGAAATTTCAGTCATTTCTACATGTAAATCCGAAATTATATTCAGATTCTCCAATTATTAATTAGAAAACTATGGTCCATGCGGTCCTGGTGCGGTCAGCCGGTCGGGAGCGGAACCTTTACTTACCCGGGGCGATAATAAGGAGTTTAGTGACCTCTGGAGGGTCTATATCGGTTGGGGGTCGGGCGATGACTGGTCAGAGTGCGGGAAGGCAAGGGCGGCACCGGGTTCTTATTGACAAAAAAGTCGTCTGCTTTGTAATTCCTCTTTTTTTGGCGGGAAAAAAGGGCGGGAAAGATTACCTACTCATCAGCACCTTTCATGGGCTTACTTCTGGTGCAGGGGGGATCGGAGGGGGATGATGATCAGTTGATGCTAGTCTTGGGAGGGAGAGAAGTGGGGGTGGGGTGGG
Organism: Alentia gelatinosa; assembly: GCA_950022655.1. Taxonomy (NCBI): domain Eukaryota; kingdom Metazoa; phylum Annelida; class Polychaeta; order Phyllodocida; family Polynoidae; genus Alentia; species Alentia gelatinosa. Next base: position 120,164,973 of record OX465581.1, on the reverse strand, counting down.
TTTATGATATGACGCCCACCTGATTAAAGGGAAATTACAATAATGTGCCGGGAGCGTGTCCCCCGTGGGAATAATCCCCTGTGAAGGCCGGGGTCTGCGGCAGATGGGGCCGGGAGGAGATGGAGCAGCCTCGGTGGGTCCCACCCCGTACTTTATCCTACCCCTAATAAAAAACTCCATAGGCTTAACATTGGGTCACTGTATTCGGTCTGGAGTTCAGAAAAATGAAAAATATCGCTCTAGTGGGATACACTTGACAAATGACGTCATCTGTTAATGTAGAAGTAATTTAGACGGGCGGGGTAGGATAAATTCTAAACCAAACTCGAGTTAGTCATGTTATTGTTCATCGCACTCCGGCAAGATCGCGTATTACTGCTTTCGGCTTCGCCTCGCGCAGTAATATGCGATCTTGCCGTCGTGCGATAAACAACAACATGACTAACTCTTGTTTGGTTTCTCCATATCATCTCACCCCTGGTACTATCGTAAAACTGGATGAGTTTTAATGTTGGCCACTGTATGCCACGACTAGAATTTGGCATAGTGACTTCATGAGGCAAAGCCGAGTGAAGTCTGAAGCCAAACTCCAGGAGTGGCATGCGGTAGCCAAGATTAAAACGAATCAGGTTTTGATTTTATCCTGCCCGTCTCCTCGATTTTGGAATATTACGTGATAAAAATTCTGTATGCCACTAGTGGCATATAAAACTCTGTATGCCAGTCAGCGTGGCATACGGAAACTCAATGTTAAGCCTATGGGATTCTATATTAGGGGTAGGATAAAGGTTTAAGCCCCATTCCCACTTGGCGATTCTTGCCCCTGAGACTACTGTTGGGCATAATCGATGGGGAACGGGAGTCGCACAGCGGGTGGGAGGGCATAGTCAGCGACTCAGTCTAGGTCACAGCAGGGGTGAGGCGACTATGCCCTGATATATTTCAAACATGTTTGAAATTGAATCGCAAGAGACTGGTGCATATTTCAAAGGGAATCCAGTTGCCGACTCAAGCCTGAACAACGGGGAGTATGGCAATAGTCAACAACGATTTTGCCATTTTGCGTTCCCACTTGGCGGCTCAGCAAATTCCTAGAAATTCTGGCTGATAGTCAAAGACGGGTGCTGTCTGGATGCTCCAAAATCGCTTAGTGGGAACCGGGCTTTTGCATCACGTATGGGTATACATACTGCCTGGGTAGGAGCGGAGTGCATTGTTTTTACACAAAAATCTTCCATGATGGTAGATGCCCATATGAGAATTTTAAAAAATTGAATTTAAAAAAAACCCATCAAGGCTATCCTCATACGCCCAAAATCCTCCAGAGCGTTGTTACTACCACAACACTAATCAACCCAGCACCAAGAAACTGACGGACTGGGACTCGAACCCGCGACGTTTGTGGCCGTTTGTGTACAGTGTGGGGTTGGCCGCTGGCCCTGTGTCATATTAGACACACATGGTCATGCCAAATTGCCATGACAACCACAAAACTAGTGTAAGGTAATGTTTCTCAGTGAGACCTTTAATTTGAGCTACTCCATGACAATATAAATGGCATACTGAGCGTTATAGACAAGATTCAAGGTTTTCTTAGGAATATTGGCGGCCATTTTGTTTTTCTGACATTTAGAAGGCTAAGAATAAATATTACAGCTTGGTGAAGTTATTTTCTGAAATCTGAGGTTGTGAATTCTTTAGAAAACCAGCCACAAACAAGTCTGGACAATAGATTCTAGACACACATAGTTCTAAAAATTTGGGATTAATATTTTCTGTAATATACACCCAAAAACTGACCCAAATGTTTTTACCAAATTTTACCCAAAATGCCTCTGGAAAGATTTTAAAGCATTCTTTTGATAGTCTAATTCCAGTCTATAATCAACCTAGCACCAAGAAACAGAGAGTGGGAATCGAACCCGCGACCTTTGGTGCTGTGTGTGTACCGCTGGTATTGCGTCATATTATACCACATGTGGTCATGCCAAATTGTCATGACAACCACAGTGTAAGCTACTGTGTCTCAGTTAGACCTTTATCCTACCCCTAATAAAAAACGCCATAGGCTTAACATGGGAGTTGTTTATGTCACGGGTGTGACATAAAGTGTTGTTTATGCCACTACTTTCTGATACTGAAAAAATATGGAAACAGGGTAGGATAAAATCTAGACGCCACTCGTTTGAGTTTGAGCTTAATTATGCCACTCATTTTGTTGGCTCCGTAATGTCACTCTCTTCGACTTGTGAAATTATGGAGCCAACAAAATGCGTGGCATAAATAAACTCAGAGTCAAACTCGTGACGTCTCTTCATATTACTGTGAGCTACTACATGACCATATAAATGAAATAATAATGTTGGGTTTTTTTAAAGATTCTTTGGTCTCCTGAAAAATATTGGTGGCCATTTTGGATTTTTTTAATATTCAAAAGGGCTTAAAACAGATTTTTCAGCTTGGTGAAATTATTTTCTAAAATCTACCCCCAAAATCCCCAAAATTTACCCAAAGGTTTTTACCAAATTTTACCCAAAATGCTTCTGGAAATATTTTAAAGCACTCTTTTGATAATCTAATTCCAATCTATCATCAACCTAGCACCAGGAAACAGGGATTCTGGGACTCGAACCCGCGAACTTTGGTGCTGTATGTGTACCGCTGGCATTGCGTCATATTAGCCACACATCGGGGGAGTCTCCCGGGAGCGAGCGGAACGAGCAGAGCGAGCAGAACGAGTTGTTTGCCGTGGTCGGTGAGGCGCACGGCTTCCCTCGACTACCCCGCACCTCGCACATTCAATTCAATTTGTATCAGACGCGACGGCGCATGCTCATCGTATATACAGTGACTTGAGTGGTGCTTTAACCTTTGTCTGCCAGGAGTATAGCAGCCAAAGTGTATTCTTGAGAAGGGGAGTTTTTTATACGTTGACTCAGAGTACAATGTGTATGCGGGGAGTTGGGATAAAATCAACTATGATTATTTCGTTTATTATTTTTATTATTATTTTTTCGTTCCGTTGGGGTTTACGCGAAACTCCGTGGTTGGAAAAAAATTCCTACCATTGCGATGGGAAGAAGTTACACAAATCTTCGCTAAGCCACGTCCAACCTTATAACATGTTGTTTATTATCCGGAAAATACAATATATTTCCATGAGAATGTGAGATGATTTTAAGGGAGAAAATACAATATACCTTGAGAAAGACTATGCAATAGTAGAAACGTCAATTCTGTACAATAAACGCCTAAACATAATATGATATCCTTGGTAGTTGCACTATTCCTATACTTCAAAATCTAAAATACATACACAATATTACCATGATTTCGATCTAAGTGGTCGTATTCTCCGCGTAGTTGACGCGTAGTAAAACTCCGAGCGATAGCGATGAGTATTACATAGTGTCAACTACAAGGAGAATACAGCCATACAGATCGAAATTGTGGTAATGTTGTTTTTATTACTCACCTTTTGAGTAATTATTAGGGAAAAAATCGTATAAATAATTAGAAATTCGACCCAAGCGCAGTGCATTGTTTATATAAATTAGTTCCTATAATGCCCGTCAGGTGGCCCAAAAAGCCGTATTCTCCTAGGAGATTCCGGAGGTCCGTATTCTACTCAGTAGCGATCTGCAGACTCCATGGGCTTAGCATGGAGACTCCGCATTGGGTGGGTAATAAAATATAATTATACATCCTTCTATTTGTATACTGAAGCCGTGTTCGATAGTGGCTTAAATTTCGAGAAGACCTCGATTTTAAGTCTTATTCATTTATGAAAATGAAAGCCGAGGAGAAAACCTATTTATCAATAATATAACCTATTGAATTTATGATATCCAATGTGACATTTCAACATGTCTCATTTACTGGTCAGCTGTAGAGATTCCGTTCGTTCACACTGTGCACGAACTAATAGTCTGTGCCCTCCATACCACGTGACATTTTTTAAATGGCGTACATAATGAAATAAGACATGGTGAGTTTGTCTGAATTACATTTGTTCTGTGTAGTTTTTAGTGGGAAATATTTACCTTATTCTTCATACTCGATAAATTTTTTTTTTTTTTTTTATTGTGGAGAATATTTTATTTTCAACTTGTACAGGATATATACACACAAGTATTTTAGCCGCCATAAAGAAACAGATACATTTCTAAATGATATAGGGTTGTCATGCACTGGTAAATTAATCTACCCTGTTTCTACAGATTTTCGAAATACATGTGTCACATCTCACCCATGGAATATTATTTCTTCTCCCCATTTTTTTTTAAATTTTTTTATTTTCATACAGGACAAAACATAACAAGACAATATGACAGACACATCAAATCGATAAATATTTCTGACACGGAATACATTCCATTTAGCCACATTTATGTGGCGTTTCCATCTGCCGATTTTGACCACCGATTATGGCATTTAGTATCACCGACCGATTATGTGACACAACGGGAAATTGATTCGTACCAAACCTTTAAATGTAATCAGAAAACTTCTCTTATGGCAAAAATCCCATAATGCAACTTATCCTATATTCAAGTATACTTTTATTATATGTAACTCATCTGAGACTATTATACCACTATTAAGGCCGGTCACTGGATTTATCCTACTTGACAAAGTATGGTTGTTAAAATGTCGAACAAACCATCAACTTGACTATACGATGATGCCGTTGATACTCTTATTCCTTGTATTTATTCTTGAGCTACATATTATCGTTATAAACTTATACTCTCTTACCCAAATGAATGAAAGTTTAGGACAATTTAAGACACAGCAGGCTACCTGACCAATTATCTTCTATTACTTTTACAATGTCTGTAAATATGTTATGTTGCATACGGATGCATGTCACAAGACGATGCAAATAACGCCTGTATCTGTCCGTTTTTTAAGCTCGGCACACATTGAAACCAGTCCCCGGACTGAGTGCAGCCGAGCATAAATAAATGTTTAAAAAAAAAAAAAAAAAAAAATCGTCAGGTGGAAACAAAAGGGTTCAAAGGGTATCCGTTCGTTCACACTGTGCAGTTTGAGCTCTCCATACCACATACTTGTTATTATCCTACCCCTAATATAAAATCCCATAGGCTTAACATTGGGTTTCCGTATGCCACGCTGACTGGCATACGGGGTTTTATATGCCACTAGTGGCATACAGCATTGTTATCACGTAATATTCCAAAATCGAGGAGATAGGGTAGGATAAAATCAAAACCTGATTCGTTTTAATCTTGGCCACCGCATTCCACTCCTGAATTTTTGGCTCCGGACTTCACTCGGCTTCGCCTCATGAAGTCACTTTGCCAAACTCCAGTCGTGGAATACGGTGGCCAAGATTAAACCTCATCCAGCTTTACGATAGAGCATGCAAGCAGCGCTAAATACATCATCTAGAGTTTAGAGGGGTCCATATAGACTTTCAGGGTACTGCATACAAATTATCACTGCACTATCTGTGTGCTATTCACTGTGATATTGAAAACAGAGCAGGGAGCCAGAGTCACAGTCTCTTAGAGGCGTGCCCAGCTGACCATGACCAATCACTCAATACCAAAATACCTCAAGACCCACTGGTGCTTGATCTGTTTGGATCCCAGTTAGGCAGTGGCAGAAATAGCAATTTGACTGGGTGCAATTAGGTTACAGAAAACTATCCATAGGCTAAATCTAACTTATACCTTTTAATTGTTATTTAATTATAATAGCATGCTCCTTCATCTGGGATGAATATACTATTTGCTCCTAGTTTTAAAATGGCGTATATATATATATATATATATATATATATATATATATATATATATATATATATAATGATAATAAGAAGACATAGTGAGTATGTCTGAATTACATCTGTTCCTACCATCCGACCCACGTTTTGTTGCACCGAGGAAATGTCCCTGTGTCAAAAATCACTCGGGTGACTACCATAATTGCCTGCCACCAATTATGCGCATTGATTGTTTCTCAAGTAGAACTACCGACCCACTTTTGTACAGGTTGCATATATTTGGTGAGTTTTTTGTCAGAAGGTGAAAATGCCACATAGAGAGTGGTTTTGGCCCAAGATTTTCTGGTCCACTGTAGGCTGTCCAAAGGTGTTATTAACCTTTTAACTACGCTATGATGCCTGGGGGCATTCCCGGCTGTAGTGCGCTATGATACCTTGAGGCATCATTTTCGAAATTGAAGTTATTGTTATTTTTTTATGAAATGATGCGAATATTCTGATAATATTTCCCATACCTATGTAAAACTATATCCTAGTTAATATCACTTCTGTTCTAAAACATCATAATAATTTTGGATTTCCATATGAGTGTGATATAATGACGACACTGTGGATATTGTGAAAAGTGCCAGCGTACTACATGGGTGAAAATGGTACTGCAGTGGTGTGTATTATGTACTATACAACGTAGTGAAAGGGTTAACACTATGTAAGGAGGTCAGGGTGAAGTCCTTGGCTGCTGGGTAAATCAATGCCTACTATGTTCCTTATATGGCAGTGAAGGCATAGGAACAACTCCATGCAGGATGGATATGTCTTCTTATATTTCATGATCCACCTAATACATAGTGTCCATAGAAAACACATGGACACCACGCATCTACATAGCCGGAGCATACAGATATGTTGTATTCCTTGGGCTGAAAAAATCGCGCATATGGAAAAACATAGTGCGTATGAAAAACATAGTGTGTACCTAAATGAACTAATATTAGTACGCCACTTGTCAGGAAAAGGTTGCTAATAGATATAAAATAGACTGGTTTCAGATACAAGGGGTTGTATGCTCCTCGGAGTTGTCTCTTTGCAATATCCTCGCATACACTCGGATAGCACTATGTGGCAACTCCTTGGATGCATACAACCGCTTGTATCTGAAACATATCAATATTGTGGTGCCAATCTGTGATATTGTCTAGTTTCAGACACGAGCGGCCAGATGCTCCGAGGAGTTGATGCATAGTAATATCCGAGCGCATGCAAGGATATTGCGTAGAGTCAACTCCCTACAACACGGATATATGTAAACGTCTATGAGAGTACAGGATATTGCGTAGAGTCAACTCCCTACGACACTGATATATGTAAACGTCAATGAGAGTACAGGATATTGCGTAGAGTCAACTCCCTACGACACTGATATATGTAAACGTCAATGAGAGTACAGGATATTGCGTAGAGTCAACTCAACTACGACACAGATATATGTAAACGTTAATGAGAGTACAGGATATTGCGTAGAGTCAACTCCCTACGACACTGATATATGTAAATGTAGATGAGAGTCCAGGATATTGCGTAGAGTCAACTCCCTACGACACTGATATATGTAAGCGTAGATGAGAGTACAGGATATTGCGTCGAGTCAACTCCCTACGACACTGATATATGTAAGCGTTGATGAGAGTACAGGATATTGCGTAGAGTCAACTCCCTACGACACTGATATATGTAAACGTAGATGAGAGTACAGGATATTGCGAAGAGTCAACTCCCTACAACACTGATATATGTAAACGTCTATGAGAGTACAGGATATTGCGTAGAGTCAACTCCCTACGACACTGATATATGTAAACGTAGATCAGAGTACAGGATATTGCGTAGAGTCAACTCCCTACGACACTGATATATGTAAACGTCAATGAGAGTACAGGATATTGCGTAGAGTCAACTCCCAATGACACTGATATATGTAAACGTCAATGAGAACACACCCGTACACTCATCATTAAGTCTGCTGCACCCAGCACAGCCCTCACTCACACACCCCATCTAACACCTAGCAGAGTAGACCCTCACTGTGCTTGGAGAGCAGCCCACAGCGACACAGGTGTTCCTGGGCGGCGGCACTACTTAGCGAAATGCTTTGCCTTGTAACTTTAATTCGGTTGCTCTCTGAGGCGTGAGTGGCGACTATCGACATATCCCAAGGTGGAGTGGGGCGCGGGTATTGATCTGGAGCCTGGAGGAGCCAGGTGTGAGGGTGGAGGCCACACCCACGAGTGTCTCTCTTAGTGTCTGTACGCCCTATGTACATCGCCTAGAGGTTAGAGTGGTCATATATAGACTTTCAGCGTGCTTCCAGAAAACTCTCCCTTCACTATCTGCTACGAGTGTCTCTGTCAGTGTCTGCACGCCCTATATACATCACCTAGAGGTTAGAGTGGTCACATATAGACTTTCAGCATGCTTCCAGAAAACTTCCCTTCGCCACACCAACAAGTGTCTCTGTCAGTGTCTGCA